>JASDQU010710595.1:46438-59227 GCA_032191745.1 Picea mariana
ATAGCTCTTATACCAGTTTCCTCATTGTCCTTTATTAATTAATGCATGCAATTATGAGAAGCGGGCATATGCAATTGCACTTAAATAATTCAATGGATAATTATGTCATGAATCATCATTACAATTGCAAGCTTAAACACACAAATAGACTTGAACAAACTGGAAACTAATTCAACTGATATATAAACAACATTAATTCAACATATTCACAAATAAATCATAACACTTATCTTTTTCGGAATTAGTCAACAACTTGTTGCAAACAAAGGATGTTCCACCCAACCATAGGCTCTTTGTTGAACTTAATCTCTCTGCAATGAGGCCACCCTCAAGCTAAGGCTATGAATCCATAAGGGTGAATCTATCTATGATTGACTCTATCTCTCTTCACACAGCCCAATTCATAGAATTTGAAATCTGTAGACTCTTACAACTATCCCAATCCATCGGCCCTCTTTCCCCATCAGCCTACACAACCCTAGGAATGGAATCCCCTTCTCTGCCATGCATTCCCTTAGGCTATCCCACTTCCCTCTAGGGCTCCAACACATACCAACAAGGAAATATCATTGTTGGGTACTCCAAGGATTGTGATTTGTAATTCATTTACTCAACGTCAGTAATTTCCCTTGCACATGGTCACAATTTCCACATAGCTTTCATAACAACCATTTCCATAATGCTATCACAACATTCATGAAACAACTTGATCTCTATGAGAAAAAAATCGTTGGAAGAATGGACGTGAATATCCTTTGCATGCCCAAAATCATGGGATATATTTGCATGCCAAAGATACACCATGTATCTTCATAAGAAGCCCATGTTTCTCTCTTAACCACTAATTCCAAGGTGGACAAGACTTGGGATAATTATAAAGCAAGGCTTAATAAAGCTAAGGTTTAAGGACTTAGGCTCACAATAAAATAATATTATCTTTCTTTGGCCCCTTTGAGCCAACTAAGCCTCCCTTTATTTCCCATCTTGTGGATTCATATCCCCCCTGATCCAGATTATGMTAAGAAAGAAATGAGACAAAAACAAAATATAGCAGAGAACACAAAAATACAGTGAAACCCAACTTCTATTAATGAATAAGATAGAAAAACATTGTGGAACAAAAACTGGCAGAATGGGGYAGCTYATCTCTAAAAAGAAAGAGATGTTGGCTATGCTTCATTCACAACAATCTTTACATCACGCTCCATTGCATGCTTAAATGGCCTCCTTCACCTCAATTATATATGAGAGAGTGAGAGGAGAACAATTCCCATGATGAATGTGGGATAAATTAGTATAAGTTTTTAAAATTCCATAGGAATGTAAAACACTAAGACTTCACGGGTGGTCACCCATCCCAGTACTACTCTAGCCCAAGCACTCTTAATTGCAGATTTCTAATGGAATATGATGCATTAACGCTATGTTGTAAGCATGTACATAAGACCACTAGGAAATTATTACATGATGATCGTAATTAACAAATGAAGATGGCATTACATTCCATTCCCCATCATAGTTTATCATAACCATACACTTGAAATGTTTATTCAGTGGAAAAGGTGGATGGCCACCAATATCCACCTAGATCATTTCTCCCCCCTTAGGAAGCAATAGTCCCCATTGCGTCAAGTTCCCTCGGGAGATGGGGAAACTTCTATTGAATCTAAACCTTGGTGAGTCACTTGCCTTGTTGAAGTAGATGTCTTGCTTGTACTTTTACTTTGGAAGGATGTCATGAACCTGTTGGAGGTGTTGGATTCATTCAACAGATCTAGATGCATAATATGCCTTGGTTTGAGTGTGAGAGGAATTTGTCAATGAAGATGCAACAAGAAGAGATATATCAATATTGGGGGATAATGGTTAGAACCCCAAGCACACTTGAAAAGGTTCATGGCCAATAGAGCTATGATGAACATATGGAAGATTCTCATTCTTTTTGTGCTCCACTCCAATCTTGTTGACCTGCTTCTGCTGGAYTTAAACATCTTGGGTCGAYGTTGTAGTGGTCGCAGGKGACCTTCTATTCACTGTCTGACTGGATCGTGAAGGGGGGGAACTTTGTGGTTTGAGAGATTACTTTGCGGCATTGTTTTTCCAAGATCAATGAAATGGCAGTAATTGGAGCTACCTTTGGTACCCTGTAGATCTAACCTCCCATAGTAACAATGACACTGTAGGGCCAAGACTCATAGATAGTGTGTCATTTCCACATATATGGTTTTCCTAAAATAACATCACAGACTTCAAGTGGGGAAACATCACACACTACCTCATCATTGAAGGGCTTGGTTCCATAGGACAGGTGGCATTGTTGGATGACACGGATGTCTCTTGCCTGGCTCAACCATTCGATGGTGTATGTTTAGGGGTGTAGCATCATTGGCAACTTCAATCTCTTGAAAACCTCAGCTGAGATCAGGTTCATCTGACTCTCACTGTCAACAATGAAATGCAGTGGGGTCTCCTTGACCCACATATATGAGTGAAAGAGGTGCTCCCCCTCCTCAAGCTCCTCTAGTTATTCTAGTTGTATTGTTGTGGTCTTGATGATAGCAATGGGTTATGCATCAATTATATTTTTCCCTTTATTTTTCTTTGAATCAGAATCCAATTCAGGTTCTGATTCTTTTTCTTTGAGCTCGGCCACCAATGATTGTTTCGAGCGACATTCATCGGTGTTGTGCCAGGGGATCTTGTGGAACTCACACCTCTTTCTGGTGTCTTTCTTAGACTTCTTGTTACCTTTCATTTCCTACGTCTTGGACTGGCTCTCTTGATTTTTACCTTCCTTGCTATGTCCTTTGTTCTATGAGTTAGGGTTGCCTTTTCCATGATTTTGTTGTGGTGTATTTTCAAACCCAAACTCACGCTTACTCTGCTGCTTGAATTTCTGCTCAATTTTGACTACATATCGATAAGCAACTTCCAGTGAGGATATGTCCAAGAAATCCATCTATGTTTGAGTGTACATGTGCATACCACTACAATACTCCAAAATTAGGTGTCGTTCAGAGTCTTTGATACCCAACTTTGAGCGTAAGGTATAAAATATGTTAGTGTACTCTAGCACCGTCCGATCTCTTTTTTGACGCAGAGTCGTCAATCTCATGTACTAGTCATCATAGTTTCTAATAGGGTAGAACTCCTCCTTTGGGGCATCTACAAAGGTCGTCCAAGTGGGTTCTCTTTTCAATGGTGTAGATTAATCCATGATGTACCTGTCTCAGTAACCTTCCCACGAAGCTCTGACATGGGGAAGGTATTTAAGGAGCACGAAGGTTATCTTTTCCCTATCAGAGAAATTTTGGGCAAAGTAATAACCTTCTATCATATTCAACCATTTATCTAAAGCATTCGCATCTATCTGGCCTTCAAATAAGTGGATATCAAAATTGACTTTTACCTTGAAGGGTGTTGCACCTCCAAAATGGTTGTTTTTCGAAGATGCCTCGGTCGCCACCATCAGTAGTCTTCGAAGGGTCTGATTGAATTATTCCATCATCTCGTTCCTCTATCGCACGAGGGCTTCCTCGAGCAACATATTGAAAGGATATCCTACTCTGTCATATCTCTTTTCTTTCGCCATGGGAGGTCTCTTGGGCTAGCAAGAGAGGTTGTCCTCAAGTGAAACTAGCTCGAGACCCAAATCTCTATACCCTGACCTCATCGGGGACCTTCTCTGAGAAATGACAAGGATTAAACTRCTCTGATACCAYTGATCTGGATTATRCTTAGAACGAAACGAGACAAAAAAAAWTATAGCAGAGAACACAAAAATGCAGTGAAACCCAACTTTTATTAATGAATAAGATAGAAAAACATTATGGAACACAAACTAGCAGAATGGGGTAACTTATCTCTAAAAAGAAAGATATGTTGGCTACGCTTCATTCGCAACAAATTTTAAATTACACCCAATTGCATGCCTAAAGGGCCTCCTTCACCTTAATTATATATGAGAGAGTGAGAGGAGATCAATTCCCACGATGCATGTGGGATAAATTAGTCTAAGTTTATAAAATTCCATAGGCATATAAAACACTAGGACTTCTAGGGCATTCACCCATCTCAGTACTACTCTAGCTTGAGCACGCTTAGCTGCGAAGTTCTAATGGAATCTGATGCATTAATGCTATGTTGTAAGCATGTACATAAGACCACTAGGAAATCATTACACGATGTTTGTAATTAACAAATGAAGATGGAATTACATTTCATTCTCCATCATGGTTTATCAAAACCATACACTTGCAATGTTGATTTAGTGGAAAAGGTGGATGGCCACCGAGATCCACCTGGATCACCCCCATTCATTTGTCATTCTCAGTCTACATGTGACGTATATTTTTATTATCACTCAATGTGAAATTTACATATTATATCATTCAGTGTTTAACCATTCATGATGTACACATATTTATTTCTAATATGGGAATCAAAATTGGGGTTGTTATAGGGACAAACCAGCAGGAGAGGGTGATGGTTGCAAGCATGATGGATAGGGTTTCAGGCTATGACAAAGAGAAAGTTTATTGACACAGGTGATTATAGGTTGTTAATGGTAGTGTATTGTGGTGTTTGGTTCTTTGTCTATACCTACAACAAATAAATCATAAAAAAAGGAATATTTAGGAGTAGTCCATTATTAACTAACAATATTTAAAAGGAATGGATGAGAGGAGAATACCATGAGGTGCCCCTCTAAACTTTTTTACAGGATATTCTCACCTTGCCCTAGATATGTTTGATTACATATGAGAAAGATGTTATCTTCTTCAAATATTGTCATTGTTTGTCACCTATTTCTTGGATTTCATTCTCTTTTATGCATGCAATATTTCATTACAAATAGGGATCCATGGTCCTCAATATAATACCTCTTTATCGAACTAATTTCATAGACTGAAATAATATAGAGACTTGTGGGGAGGCTAATTCCCAATACAAATTGAGGTAAGGTTAAACACTTTGTTATCAAGAGTATTATAATTATACCAAACACCTAATATATATACCAAAAAGTTTTTTTTTTTTCCATGAAATGGGTAGTGGTACCAAAATAATAATAGAAATTGGGTGATGACATTTTGAGCCATCATCAAATTTTAGTAGTGTACCAGAAACACCCCCAAAGTTCAATCAAACACCAAAATATAAATCAATTAGCTTTATCCATTAGGTAATAGTCACATTCTTTACACCAATCAAACACCAAAATATAAATCCATTAGCTTTATCCATTAGGTAATAGAGTCACATTCTTTGAACCATCAAACAAATGAAGCCTTCAAAGAGTTTTTTTTTTTTAGATTCCTCTTTCTAATGCCAATGTTGATTGATTAAATGATACAGTTTCCAATCAAGATAAAGTTAGAGATGAACTCCGAAAAACATAAACAAATAGAAATGATCATTGAATAGATCAAGTGAGAAGAGTCCAATTGCATGGTCTTGTCCATAAAAAAAAGAAGGATGTTGAAATCTATAACCTACAACAAACCCAATCAACCCACATAAACATATGTGATTACCCATTGAAAAGGGAGAGCATGTCATAGTTTACTCGATTTCACAGGACATGAATGGACATTGTCATCAAGAGAGAAGACACAACAATTGATGATTTTATGGTTTACTACATTGTCAAAAGTGAAAGGGAAGGACACCTCAATTCACATGTGAAGATTGCCTTATCAATCCTTCACAATCATTCATGGACAAATAAACACCATCACCAAAGAGAAGTACGATGATGTGATGGGCGAGAGATGTGTATCTTCCATTGCTCTCCATAAAGAAATGTCTTGCCCTTGTCCCCTGAGCCAACATCACATCCAATCACTAAGCACAAAATCGAATAAAATAATTTACATACTACCCAAAAGAATTGATTTAAAAAACCGAGAGGATAGTTATGCATCAACCTTGGGTTACCAAAAGCATCCTATCCATTTAGAGATTTATGTGATGGTACCATGAACATATCACCCATATCAATAAACAAAGAATTCTTCAAATAGAAATGATCCTCTTGAACTATTTGAATATATATTATGGTCAGTTGTGCAACAAACTACTTTGAGGAGACAATGGATTAGGTCATGCAACTTTAGAATATCAATCATTAAAGTTGCATGATGTCTGGCAAATTTTAAATCTAATGAAGGCATTTGTCAAAACGAATTGCCTTGCCTGAGTCTACCATGACAACTTTCTCTTGACTGATATGGATAGTAGCGTAATCCCCATCCAAGGTTTGAGGTTACTAGTTTGAAGTGAGTGATATGCATATAAAACTGTGTATTATAAACATATAGAATCAAAACATTATCAAGAAAGGAAATGAGCCCTCCATTGTCAACTGCAAATATTTACAAACATTGGATGTAATTTCCTTTATCACAATTGTTGTGGATGTAATTTCTTTGTATTCTCTTTTAAATTTATATGAAATATTTTTAAAGTCCTAATAGTTTGAAATTGAACAAAATGTTATAAATCATATTGTTCCAAAATTATTGTGTATTTTCTTTATTTTTATGTATTGTATTTTGTGTATTGTAGATGTAATTTCTTCTTGTTATCTAGTATCATATTAAAGTTGTAGGAAATATTTTAAAGATCTTGGTGTTCGAAATTGAACAAAGTTAATTAACAATTATTCTTGTAGTTTTCCAATGAAAATTCTCACATTTAATAAGTAAAAATGAAATTCAATTTAATAGAGAAAGGAATTTGCAATGAACATTAAATGATAAAGAGTCTTAACCAATATATCCTACTACTTTAGAAAATTGGTACACTAGAGATAGTAAGGAAAAAGGAAGCATATCACATATGCAATTACATCACTTATATTTGGAAAAGAGCTCCAAAAACGTTTCAGCAAAAAAATAATAATATTAAAATAATTTTGAGATAACATTTTTAGATTTAAAATAATTAGAGGTAAAAGTGTTGCTATCCACATAAATTGAGATAAAAATTTTAGATTTAAAATGGTTAGAGGTAAAAGTGTTGCTATCCACATAAATTATTTGAAATACTTGATGAATCAACTTATAAGAATAGACAGAATCAGAAGATGTTGATGTTTTGGAAATTTTATTAAAAAATCATGCCATTAAACTATAATAGAGTGTCTTTATCCTGTAAGATACCATCCACTACAATATTTTAGAGAAGATACCACCATGTTGTTGCCAATACAAGGCATTTTTTAATGTTTCATTTTTGGACACTTTGCTTCAATTTGGTGGCAATTAGGGTGGTAATGTGGTATTTTTTATTTACAACTAGAAAATGTCCCATGAAACATTTGTAAACACAACCAACTAAGTTTCATAAATACTAATGTTCATATAAACATCTTAAAATTTATATAAAAAACATCAATTATTGAGACAATAATTACTTCTCTAAATATATCTAAAGTATAGACCTTAATTATTTTCCATTTGACATCCTCATTAATGTTTGAATAAGATTCCACATAAATTTCTAAGTTAACATATTTACATTGAACATTATTCTAGTTGTGGTTATATATATATATATATATATATATATATATATAGAGAGAGAGAGAGAGAGAGAGAGAGAGAGAGTATTCATACTTTATTGGTGGAAAACCTATTGTAATATATTGCTATACGTTTTTGTCATTTTTCCCATGTCATGAGCTTCCCCATGAAACTATGGCCAACCCTCCCCTTTCTTCGATGGCAATCATATTAAACCAGTGAATCAATATTTCTCACAATTACACTGGTTATAAACATGGTTATGCACATGTAACCTGCAAAATTACCTCAACAAAAGTGGTTTTTTGGTGACATGCCCACTCCCCATTTTACACACCCCCCATTTTACTCATCAAATGTATCTTGTCGACTGGAAGGCATAATATAAACTCATTTTTCTCATCGGTGTTATCTTTTCCACTAACTTTGTTCCTCTTATATGATTGTGCTAAGTCCATTACCACGGCACAAATTGAGTAATGTTGGGTAAAGATAATGATGATGGGAAGAATGACTACGGAATATGTATTATTGTGGAGTGGATAATTCCATGGTAAAATGGAAGGTGGATAAAACGGGGACTGGGTATGTCACCCACGATACTAGTTTGTTGGGGTGTTCTATAGGTTATAGGTGCATAGTACTTACCACTCTTGTCACCATAAAAATCACTGAGAAATGTCAAGTTGTTGGATTCAATCATATAACTACGGCTATCATCTATAGAAGGGAAAGGGAACAATGTATTTTCATGTGGGAATTTTGAGATATGGGGGAAAATAGGGCAAAACAATTTACAATTATAGATATTTGCAATAAGACTACCATCAACAGAGCATGAATAATTTTCCATAGGAGACAACTAAACCATAGTAGAGTAAAAAATAAAGTGTTCTCTACACATGGGGAAATGGGACTAATCTTAAATAAGGATTAATTAAAAAAAAATCAAGAATGATGCATTACAATCAAGAGATGAGGAGATATGGAGGGTAAAAAAAAATCTAACTACCACATGATCAAACAAGAAACAACTATAYTAAATAAGTAAAATGTAAAATTGAAAGAGTGAAAGGAGAGAATCATACATGTACTTACCTATTTTCTAATGATGTCATGTGAATTTCTAATAGAGCATGTTTGAGGCTAGTTGAAAGTTGCTAAGTTGTTGTAGATRCACAATGTCGAGTGAATGCTCACAACATTTACTTAATGCAACATCTCTAGTTTCCTTTGTTCAATTTTTTGTTTTATCCAAATCATGAAAAATAGAAACACAACTTATTTTTTTCTTTAATTGGATTGAATAAAGGATTAAATGACGGAAAGTTGATATTTTAAATTAAGGGAATGGTGTATTTTCCAATAAAGAGATGAAGACAAAAATATAGGAGTTCATTGTTCTTGTTCCGATAGTTTCATCTTAAATACAATTTCGAATAATTTTTATCACAACATTCCATCATGTCCACTAGGAGAAAGGGTAAAATAAACATTATCAACTTCCAATTGATATTTATATTTAGATTTAACACATTAAACATTTTTCTCTAGTTCTTTAAAAATGTATATTTAACACATCTTTCATAGATAACATCTAAACTAATTAAAATTGTTCTTCTCATATGATTGGAATCATCTCCTTCTACTTAAGAAGTGGAACATAAGCATATTTTAGAATACTCAAACTACAATGTACCATTATTGGTTAAAGATGTGTGTAGGTCTCCACTTTTAAATAGAATATCATGGAATAGTACTATAAAATATTTTATGAACTCAGACTATAATGTGCCATTATTTGTTAAAGATGTGTGTAGGTTTTCACTTTTGGAAATTTTAACGTTTTAAATTTAAATTCAATGAAAAGGCAATCAAGAATGTTTGCTCTACCCTATTGTAGTTAGTGGGAGTGATGCAACTTTATGATATAANAAAATATAGGAGCTCATTGTTCTTGTTCCGATAGTTTCATCTTAAATACAATTTCGAATAATTTTTATCACAACATTCCATCATGTCCACTAGGAGAAAGGGTAGAATAAACATTATCAACTTCCAATTGATATTTATATTTAGATTTAACACATTAAACATTTTTCTCTAGTTCTTTAAAAATGTATATTTAACACATCTTTCATAGATAATATCTAAACTAATTAAAATTGTTCTTCTCATATGATTGGAATCATCTCCTTCTACTTAAGAAGTGGAACATAAGCATATTTTAGAATACTCAAACTATAATGTACCATTATTGGTTAAAGATGTGTGTAGGTCTCCACTTTTAAATAGAATATCATGGAATAGTACTATAAAATATTTTATGAACTCAGACTATAATGTGCCATTATTTGTCAAAGATGTGTGTAGGTTTTCACTTTTGAAAATTTTAACGTGTTAAATTTAAATTCAATGAAAAGGCAATCAAGAATGTTTGCTCTACCCTATTGTAGTTAGTGAGAGTGATGCAACTTTATGATATAAAGTTATTGGAAAACATTTACATCCATATATGGAGACATATACAACATAATATTTGATCACACCGACCTAAATATTGATTGGGCACTAACAATCATAAGGATACTTATATTTGAAAACTATAACCTAGAGATGGTAAATTGTGGGAAATGAATAAGTGTAAGAAACCAATTTAACAAAATACCGATTGGGCACTAACAATCATAAGGATACTTATATTTGAAAATTATAACCTAGAGATGGTAAATTGTGGGAAATGAATAAATGTAAGAAACCAATTTAACATTATGGAGATGGAGAAATAGGAAGTAATTGTAAATTGTGGAAAATGAATAAGTATAAGAAACCAGTGATTATAAATTGTGGAAAATGAATAAATGTAAGAAACTAGTAATTGTAAATTGTGGAAAATGAATAAGTGTAAGAAACCAATTTAACATCATGGAGAAATAGGAAGTAATGTACAAACAAAAGGAAGGCACAAACATACATGATAAATAGTGAGAAAGGAGAAATAGGAAGTAATGTACAAACAAATGGAAGGCACAAACATACATGATAAATAGTGAGAAAACTATATTTACACGTGGAGGGGAAAATCCAAATGTTATGCTTTAAATATAAATGCAAGAGAAATAGATTGGTCGACTTTTCATAAGTCATAAGAACCCTAATTGAATCCTAACATACTTAGGAAAATAACAAAGGACTATAGTAATAACAAAATAAAGGAGATAATGCCACCAAACAATAATGCCACCAAACAATAACAAAATAAAGGAGATAATGCCACCAAACAATAACAAAATAAAGGAGATAATGCCACCAAACAATGGCTCTCATTACTGATATAAACACTAAAACAATTTTTTATTATTATTTTCGGGGTAACCATGTTATAATATAAATACTAAAATAATTGTTTTCGGGGTCATCATAATGAGATAAACACTAAAACAAATTTTTATTATTGTTTTCGGGGTAACCATGTTATAATATAAATAATAAAACAATTGTTTTTGGGATCACCATGTTATAGAAACCATGGTCAATATTTTGGATCTATGTAGTTTATTTGAGCTTGTTATGTTTTTTTAATTTAATTTATCAACTATTTTTTGGGAATTTTTATGATGGGTAAGCATTCATTTCTTAGCTTCTTTCCCTTCTCATTTTTGTCTTGATGATGAATTGTGTATTATGGATCTAAAATGGCAATCATGGTTTCCATGGCATAATGATTCTTTAAAACAATTGGCAACAAAATTAAACAAAATTAGACATTGTGAAAGTCTAAAACAAGTTATTGCATTGTTCATGAATCAAAAACAAGCTTTCAGAGAGATGGAGAGATGAATCATAAAGGGTAGGACTATTCATTAGAAATGATAATACAAATAAATATTGAATCATCAAAATTAAAATGTATAGATGCATAAACATGTTTTTGCACTTAGTGGAAGGTATGAAAAAAACATGGGACAATACATCATGCATGGAGGGATGCATTGGTCTTAGATCTAGCAATTCTAAGCATATCAATGTTGATCTATAACCCACWAYTTAGGATTCATGAAGTTAAGCAATAACTACATTGATTAAATTACTATGAAAACAAACATCTTATATTTTGTTTGTAGGCATTTTTCCTCTCTAGAGAAGGCCTCTAGCATTGATGATGATTTATGGCTAAGTTCCAAATCTTGGTAAAAGTTAGATGTAACTAGCCTATCAACCTATCCTTAGGAATATTTACTCGGAGGCCTTTAGCATTGATGATTATTTATGGATAAGCTCCAAAGCTTTAGTAATAGGAGTTTAATGTAACTAGCCTATCAACCTATCCTTAGGAATATTTACTTGAGAATCCCTGAAAAGTTCTAATATTTGTATTCCCTTTAACAAAGGGAAATGGATTCACCTGGCCAAAAAAATATTATTGTCTAGTCACGACATACTTTCATATAAATCTAATGTTAAAGAAAAATAATTTGAATAAATACAAAGTTTATTTATTAGACTTTCTTACTCTTCTCGTGATTCTAGCTAGGATGGGTTTATGGTGAGATTAATTTAGGCGTTTGTCTTAAAATGATGGAAAAAATATTTTTTTTTCTCATATATATTATTCAATCCTTATGTTTTTATTTCTTGTATTTAAATTTGACATAATCAGTCTTGTGAGGCATGCTATGGTTGATCATAATTAAGCCTCCTTAATTTGTTTTAAACAAGAGCATAAAATAGCATCTTGGGAGTGGATAGTGAAATCAAACATTACAAGTAATATATGAATCATTTTGATGTTGTTACTTTTCCTTATGGACCATTCATTGGGTGATTATATAACTTTTGGTACAAGGGCCCCAATTGATTTTAGGGAAACAATTATGGGGAATCTAAACTAGGATTAGAACACAAGTGCTAACACTTGATATAGAATTCAATATATAATCTCTAGAGTTACAATAATAAGAATGTATGTAATGGATCTATTTGGGCCAGTTAAATTGGGAACCTTGGTAAACTTGAGCAAGGCAATGGGTCCATATTCACAAAATGGGTCATTAATCAAGAAAATTCCATTTCAAAGGAGGGGCTCCTAATTCTTGTTGGAAAACCAAGGAATTAGGTATATTATGGATCTAAACATTCCAAAAAGAGTTGGTGTCTAATGACATTAGTACAATGCTTAAGCACAAGTGAGCATATCTCATTATACAAAGGAAACAAGAGGAAACAAAGAACTTCCAAAAAACTCCCATGATAAATTGAT
>JASDQU010710596.1:11939-27756 GCA_032191745.1 Picea mariana
ATGAATTGTAGGAAAAAAGAGTCTTGGATATGGTAGTATTATAAGCCCATAAGGAAGATCAATTTCATGTTGAGATAATCTGCTATGGGGAGGAAATTCCCATGCTTTTGAATCTATTCTTTGTGTGGAAAAAATATGGAAAAACAAATTGTGGAATTGGAAATCTATAGGTGACAAATTTGCAATAAATTTTTTAAATTGATAATTTATGATGATGTCTCGTGAATTTTTGTATACCTGTGATACATGTGAGAAGAAAATATCTGTCCATAAGGGACAGATGAAGGCTGCCAAACTGAAAAGCATGAAAAAATTCTATTGTTGAACCATGAGAACCCCGTGGTAAGCCATGATTTCTTAGAATATGTTGTTTTGAGGTAACACAAGCCGAAGGGATGCCTCGGTAGAGAAAGTCTGAGGGACGCCTCGACTATAAGGATCAATGAAGTCTCTAGAACTCTTCTTGTGCAAGAAATCCTTGGCAATAAAATATGGATTGCCCGAGGGACTGTATAGCAGAGAAGGGGATGCCTCAGCCTGGACCTGGAGGGTGAGTGACCGCAAGGAAGAGGATACTTTGATAATTCTTATAAACTATTGATTGGGATCATGCACAGAATGGATATGTCAAGGAAAAATAGTGAGCCAAGATAACAAGACAACCATGTGGATGCAAATCTACGAACTACACAGATAAGTATTGTGCTAGATTATGAAATCTTTCTCTTGAATTTTTAACAACAGTAAAATGTTTTTGCATGAGACTATGATTAATGTGCTTGTTGTCCAAGAATTTTTTGAAGGTAGGCGAAGAAGACCAGGAGGATGAAAGGGACCTGACCAAGAAAGAGGGTCAATAATTTTGATGCAGCGAAATGAGAAATTCCTGACAGATCTTACTGAGAAATAACACCAAGGACGGTGTTCTTTTTAAAGGGGAGGGGATTGTAACACCCCTGTTTCCACCAACTTGTAATTAATCATTAATTGGAATCACCATGCTATGGTATGGGAGAAATTTAAATGTATTATTTTTTGAATTGAAAATAATTGACTGTGGGGGAAAATCCTTGAAAGTACTGGCCATGATATCACTAGAGGAAAGAATGTGAAAACTATAAGAGAGGGTTCATCATATTGAATGACCCCAAATTTCCCTTGTTGAGGATAACAAACCTTCTCTAGTTCCCAAGGAGGAATCGGTTAATGAAGAAAGGACTAATGGTTGAACCATCAACCACCCCCATGAATGGAAGCATGGTCGAGCTACAGAAGGTCGGCCTGAAGTACCACAGGGTCCTGCAGACCCAGAATGACCTGAGTTTCCTTTTGACAAAAGGAACAGGATATGAAGGATAACCTTCTCAAGGAAGGATGTGTGTGCAAGGCATGCAAAGAATAAAAAAGGGAAGATAAGAGAACGCAGGGATCTCTCTAGCATAGAATGGGCCCTGAGTAGAAGGTCGCGAGCTTGATGCTAAGGAAGCATATAATAAACCTCACAGAAGTTGTGAAAGAGAAAGAACCTTTGAGAATTGGAAAAAATTCCCTAGTGATATCATGTCTTGGCACGAGGGTGGATAGAGAGCTAAGAATAAATTCCTTTGAGACTATGGTTGGGTGGAAAAGTGGACACCCACAGTCAGTTAGTTGGTTGCAACCTATAATAGATAATTGTTCTCATATCCTGTGTAATTGGACTGCAATTATAAATTAAAGTTGGATATCCTATTAATGTTGCAAGGATGTGCATGTTTGCTTGATGTCTATACTGTATCCCTTTATTTTTTCTTGATTGTATATTTAAGAAAGTAAGGAAATATATGGTTTGTATATGTAAATGCTCGATCCCTATAGTGACTCAAGTTTAAGCAGATGAATTGTGAGTTCATCGACCTTGGACATAGTTTCCCCATATGCATGTTGATACTCCTAGCTATTTGAATCTCTTGGGAAAAAGGAATTTTGTTAAGCTTAGGATAAATAGAGAAAATCATGCGCCAATGCCTAATTCTCAAAAGGGAACTGATGAAACTCAGGAAGAATACTGATATTTAAGTCTCGAAAGGGAATATCCTTTTGTTTGGAAAGATGAGCGAATGAGATTCATTCGGGAGGACCCAAGGTCTATCATGACCATTGGATTTAGAGAAGGAGATTAGGTGTTAACTCCTTGAATCCTTTAGTCTTCATGATTTTGGTGAACTTTGGTATTCATCGTAAAGGAGATGGATCCTCCGAAGTCCCAGAGCCTGACGTTAAACTAGGTTGTAGATCTAAGGATGCTCGAGAACTATCCCAAACATTGAATCTATGATGTGGTCAGCCCGACATTAACCTCTTTGGGAGGGTAGGGGTTTTGTAATGTCAAAACCCCCCAAAGGACAGCGTCATGAAGTAATGTGGACCGTGGATCTAAGGATCCTTCAGGATCCCTCTCAGCCGTCAATATACAAGGGACATGGGGCACTAGATCCTTTATTCTAGAGACTAAGCACTCTATGGAATTTGAGGGGTGGTGTGTCGAGAAGCTCTTAAGCCCAAAGTAGCGAGAATATTCAATTCAAGGACGCTTTGGGAATTTTCCCAACCATGAAATCTAGGCTTTTGTCAGCCCGACACTAACCAAATATGAGAGAAAAGAGAATTTTTCATTGCAAAACTCCCAAAGGCTGGAGTCGTGAAGTAATGTTAGTCGTGGATCTATGGATCCACATGGCTGGATCTTGACCGTGAGATTTAAGGGATGTTAGAAGGTTGTCATTCAGGTGTGACATGGCAAGTCAACATCACCAGGGTGATGTGGACCCACGATCAATGTGCCATGTGTCAGCTCGATCTATGTTTTACATATACCCTATATGCCTATTGAAATGTGACACATGTCACCCCTAGCCCTTCTACATGTCATCCCTTGGTACATTCCCACCTAGCCAAAGTGGCTGGCAAAGTGACCAGAACTTCGAGAGTCTAGGACTTCGAGACTCCAGAGGATTTGGGGTGTAGCATAATAGAGACCCAAAAGGCCTGAAGGTCGGAACCATGTGGAACTACTATGAGACTTCGGGAGTGCTGTCGCAAGAGTTGACTCTAGGCTGTAATAGAGCCAAGCCTTACCACATTTTTAAAAAATAAAAAGTTATTTATTGTTCAGAACTTGACTTGGATTGCAGCAAGCCAAACCCTGAGAATTGATTTTGAGTATAGTTCTGACCTAATACACTCAGAAATAGTTCTCTCAACGGCCAAGGGCTCTTTACTCAGGAATATTCAATAATTACAATAAGAAGGCCATATTTCTTATTAGAAAAGATTTTTAATCAGGTTGGGGGTTGATCCAGGAAAACAGTCCATTGGGCATGGAGTCAATTGAAAACCACAGAAAGGAGATCATAACGGGGATCACATTACTTGCAAAAAATGAGGCAAAGTAAGTCTATCTTTCAACTATAAATAATCATGACATAATAGCAGAAAAAGGAAAAGGAAAGGTCCATCACAGTGAAAGCATCTATCAGGGATGAATTTTCACTATGATTTTGGAAGAAAAAACTGAAGGTTGATGGCTAGATACAGAGCACTTATCTGGAGTGAATTCTAACCAGTCACCATTGAAAACAGAACTCTTATTAAATGTGTGAAAGGAGCATGTAAAATGAATTCCAGATAGATTTTAACTCAGTCAATAAAAGAACAGATAGATTAAATGAAAAAAAGGAGAACATAGTGAAAGAAATGACTGTGATGAATCTCATAATATCAATAAAACATGTCACTCTGTATAACTCCATTCCTGGCTTTCAAAATAACTTTGCGTTCCAAAAGGAGCTCTCTACCCTAGAGCTTCCTCCCGGCAAACCATACTGGTGTCGGCTTTGTTTCTTCTTCCAAACTCTCTATATTGGGCTTGCTAGTGCGAGATTTCGGCTGCTGAGAATCTTGCAACCGGTCCAGCTTGAAATCAACTTCAGGATTTAGTGCTTCATCACATTCCTTTGGAGGAAGTTTTACAGCAAAAACACTTTTATGATCAGCGACTGTGCCAGCTCCACTTTTAAAGTCAAACTCTGCATGCTTCTCTTGTTTTAGTTTCTTCGGAAAATCTAGTTGCACCTCTTTTGGGTTTTCTTCCTTTGTTCCAATCCACCATACATCATAAAATACAACTATACTGTCAAAAGAATCCTCGTAGACTATGTTACCTGATCCCCTCATGAAGTGTAAGGTGAGATACTTGTTCTTTGGATAGATGATCGTTCTGAATAACTTCAGCCTCCCCTGGGGGAAATCAACGTAAATAAAGAACAAGGTTTTTAGTGTCCAAGTGAACCAATTCTCCCATCTTGCCACCGGAAATAGGGGCTACCAGGCAAGGGAAGGAAAAGAAGTATTTACTTTTCCTTTATCCCTTCTTCATGATATCTTTGCCATCGCTGCTAAGCATGACTTTCGTAGGTTGTAATGGACGACTAAGGTTTGATCTTGTCTGGGAGATTAATTTTCTGCTAAATGCTAGCTTACGCAACCTTTGCCTCTCACTATTCTCAGCTTTATCCTCCATTTTGGCATCGTTAGCATCTTTCTTCATGGATTTCACCATGTTTAGCCCGCTCTCTCTGCGCAATTTTATGGTCTCATGACAAAGCTGGGATTGCAGGTGACAGAGGCCGAAGTATTTAGAGTCCTTTACCTTCTGTGGGGTTCCTTTTCTTGTCAGCGAAATAATGGAACCTTGAATCAGCTTTTGGACTTTCGGAGGAAGAGGCGTGGTGTAAAAAACGATAATTAAAACCCTGAAATCGCGTGATTGGTGGTGTTTCATGCATGCGGCACGTGTTGATGTTATGTGTTTGTCGTTTCTTCAGTTATTTGTTTCTTTAATCGCTGTAGAGTTATTTTAGGACTAAGTTTTAATGCAGAAATCATTTGCAAAGTCATGACAGGGTTTAAACCAAGCACATCACTAATGACCAAACTCATCCATTGAATAGACGCTAGAGATGTTGTGTTTCTTTGCTGCACCTATCACTGTGTGAGACCGGGAAAATGATAAAACGCATCTCATGTATCTTTCAAAACCTGAGATTCTGGCGTAACATATTATGACCATTTTTGTTGTTTCTTAGAGTGTCTCTCAACGTCATCATCCATTTCCAGCTGCTTCAACACACGACGTGCCAGCAGGAGACCAGTGCAGTATGCTGCAACATATTTTGTAAGCCCTACTTCGATTTCTTACCAAGGCAAATCCCGAGAATAAGCAGCTGCCATAACAACATCTCCCACAAGAGTTGCATATATGATTCGTGCCATCACATCCTTGTTACTGAATATCGAGCAAGGCTCTGAATGGCCTCCTGGCATCATTTGGCTCAACACTGTAGTCCTCTCCACTGGCCTCCTCATTGCCAACATACTCCTCATCCATAATCGCAGTCATAATATAGTTTATTGGGAAGTGTATACATCTTTACAATCATCCTAATGATGAGGTCAATTTGTACAAGGTGCAATCTTTATTATGCACGAAGTGACATCTGCAACAATTTTTTTTTTTAAATAGAAATCCTAAACGCAAAGGAAGGACTGTCCATCTGCTCCTTCCATATATTTTGATGAACGCGAGTATATCATCTTCAAATATGAATGCGACTACATTTCACCGATTCCTCTCATGGATGCAAACAAATGAAACTGTTACTCATATTGAACCCTCAATAAAAAGACTGCTCCAAGTACAACACAAAACCCCTGGTCACTGTTTGTGAAGGATCTGATCAACTCTCCAAGAGAACGTCCATATGCAGACCCTATTAACATTATGAGAATGAAGAGGCTTGATGGAAGTAATAGTCCATACGTTACCAATCGCAATAGCTATAAAATAAAGCATGAGCGATGATTGATGAAACTCATCTGCTATGTCAAAGCTGAAAATATTTTTAATGGCACCAGCATTTGTTGTGAAAAGGAGGCTCGCCAGATCATTATATTGACTTGCAAGATAATGAAAGGCTGAAATTTCCTGTGCTATTAGTGATAGTCTTCGCTTCCGATTGATGAGAGCACAGATTCTTAGATTCTTCTTAATAAGGTAGTTGTAAAATGCCCCCACTATCCTCCAATAATTTCAAGTAAAGCACAGGATCAAAAAATTGATACTCGAACATCAGAGAACTCACATCAAACATAAACAGGCCACCATTTCCAAAGGGGACACATTTTCCACTTTCACAATAAGTTATGGATCCCTTCAGTACCCCAGCGAACACTACTATGGTGAAAAATTTTCTATGAAGACACTAAATATAGAAATTTTCAAAATCAGTTATAACAAGGAGTTCGGGACTCTGGAAGGTCTCATGCATATACAGTAAGGAGGCATTCAACACTGAAGTGTCAAAGTTCCTACTAGCCTGCGTGTTAAACGCCTGCACGTTAGATGAATATTGAGTCTAGTTGTGGGATCAGATGATGGATGGACCTCCACCGTGGATGAAGGAGCCTGGAGACAATACGTGTGAGGTGGATTCATGTGGACACCATGTGGTCCTCAACCAATGAGCACCCAAAGAACTTTTGGAAATCCATAACTTGTAACCCAAAGCTCAGATTTGAGCTCGATAGCAGTCATTATAAGGCTATGGGTAAGTAGAAGAGAATGAATACCTCAGACAAAGGATTTGAGATGTTAAGGAGAGTGAAATTTTGATGCCCCATCCCTAGGAAAGTTACTCAGGGGTTGGGTGTGTTACATTTTGCACACCCTGCAGTAGCACAAGATATACTCCAACTTGGAAAAATGCTCCTTTAGCATAGACATGATCCATTACCTGGGCTACATCAATGATCAACATAGTGCACATGTGGATCCATCCAAGATCCAAGTCATCCATGAATGGAGAGCCCCAACCACACTCACTAAGCTTTGAAGCTTCTTGGACCTTTCCAATTTCTACCGCAGTTTTATGTTGGGATTCTCCCATATTGCATGGGCCCTCATCCAAGTAAACAGGAGTGGTGGTAAGGCTAAATTTGTGTGGGGTTGGTCCCAACAAAAATCTTTCAATGATTTGAAGAAACCCTTGTGCTCAACCCCAATACTTTCACTACTGGACCTGCAACAACCCTTTGATATCGAGACAGATGCCACTGCCAAGATATTATTTGAACGATTCTAGGTACATTTTGGAATCCCACAAACTATTGTCTCAGATTGGGATAGTCAATTTCTCATCACATTCTGGTTGAGCCTCTAGTCACTGTTGGACACCAAGCTCAACAAATCCATGACCTTCCACCCCTAGACAGATGGCCAAACCAAGGTCATAAATTGAATGATCATGCATATCCTATTCATATATAATTCCAGGCTCCCTCACACATGGGATGAGAGTCTTCCCTATGTCCAACATAGCTACAACAGAGCCCTACATAGCTCAACTAGCCATAGCCCCTTTCAATTGGGGTTGGGATTCCAACCATTGGGTCCCATAGATGTTTCACTACCCCTTGCAGTCACCTCAGCCAACTCATCTCCTGCTCCAACTGACGCTAACAAAGCCACCCATTTCACTGAGTGTATCCATCACATCCACCAACAGGTTCGGGATATCCTACAGAAGTCCAATGGCAAGTACAAGTAGTGCCATGATCAACATCAAGTGCCACATAAGTTTCAGGTGGGTGACAAAGTTTCATTGCATTTGTAGAAAGAATGGATTACTAGACCCCATCGGAAGCTTCACCCACTCTGTTATGGGTCATACACCATCACCAAGGTTGTGGGTGATAATTATTTTGAGCTCAACATTCCTCCTTTACTTTGCCTGCACCTAGTGCTCAACGTGGACCTCTTTCGACCTTATTTTACACCATTATTGGACACCTGAGAGATAGAAGAACAATTGACACCAACATAGCTCAAACCCGACTGCATACAAAAAGCATCCAGTGATCATATTGTGTACAAACAAGTCAAGGTAACTCGCCAACAAAGGATCCATGTTTATCGAGTTGTCAAAGCAGGGAAACTCCTACACCAAGGCAAGTGGCTCACCCGGGGCCAAATTCATCAGAAATTTCCTCATATAATGGGGGAAATCAACGCAATGGATACCATTGATTCCTAAGGGGGGAGGATTTATCCATATGGATGTTGATGGCCTCCCATCTATTCCAACTAGCTCATTTTGGCAGTTTTCTAGTTCGACAGTTTTTCCTAGTCTTTGGGTCCCTGACTTTCGGGATCATTTTGAGTCCCTAAACAACGTTTTTAGGGCTCACCACAATCAACATGTGTAGGTCTCACCACAAGAAACATGTGTATTCCTCAGATATAACTTTCCAACAAGCTATCATGCACCTAAAACATAGATCGTATGAAAAATTTACGACCCTAGGAAGTTGATGTACTAACTTACCTAAACGGGGCCCACACTTTTGGCACTTCATCTCCTAGGGTTAGGTTTTTGGATATTTAGGGTTTTTGAAATTTTTTTTTATTGTAAAAATGCCTTGAGAGACTTTTTGGAATCATCTTCTGACGAATGAGCCTGACCGTCACATCTCTTGTCAGAGATAAGACGCCACCATTCTAGCAAGCTTGTTTCCACTGTATTTTACAGTTTCTGCTTATTTCCTTATTGAATAGTAACCATTTTTACTATATATATTTTATTCTGTGTTAAGCATTTTTTGAGAATACCCACCCTCCATGCTTGGCAAATTCGACCTTGCCAAAGAAACTTTTCCTTCAAAAATTCACTTGCAAGATAGAGAGTACATTCATTTTTTCCATACTCTCTCACACCTTTGATAATTATGTTTGTTTCTCTGAATTGTCTTTATTTGATTTATCTATCTTGAATGTTGGCTCCCTAACTATTTGTTTCTTTTTCCATATTAGCAGAATTGCTAATAACCTATGCCCAAGTTTTGGAATTTTTTGTAAAATATATTTTCTCTTCATCCCTTGCTTTCATTCCTTGGGTGTCTGCTTGCTCAATTGTTTTCCCTTTAGCTTTGGATGTTTTAGAGTTCATCACATCTCTAATTTCCACAACAGAATCTTCCTTGATTTTTCCAACATCCTTCATGCCTTGCCATTAAGATTTTTCTACAAAAAGGGATTGTTGTAGCAATGTCACTTGATCTTTTAAAACTATATTGCTTTCTGCTAAGTCCTGATTTTATACTGTCAATAGATGGATTTTAAGGTCTCTCTCATGCTCTTTGACTTCCAAAACCTCAAATATCCTCTTCAAATTTAGTAACTCTTGCACATACATGTCAGGTGACCAGGTGAGAGGTGTGGATGTGGGACTGTACAAAGCATAGTCATTGTTTCCTTTAGTCTTGTTGTTGCTACACCCTTGCAAAAGAGGATTGTTTGAAAGTTTATTACAAAGCGCCAATTTTTTCCTTGTCTGCTCCCATTTTAGATGAGCAGCTCTACGCTTTAAAATACCCCAAAAATTTTTGGCATTGGCCCAAACCCACTTCCCTGCTTTGCTTGAAGAGACAATTTTCACTTGACCTAAATGGTTTGTTTCACCAAAGACGAGTATCTCTTGCATTTTTTTTATGTTTATTGAATGTATTACCATTTCCATAGGGGACAAGAGAAAAACACAAAATAAGGAATAGAATAATCCTTGTTTTGGAGCCCACCTAAAACTCTCAAAGAGAAATTCCAAACCTTGCATTGTTCCCATCACAGTTGTTCCCTCACTGTTTCTGTCGCACTCACAACTTCCTCATTGTTCTCACATTGTTCCCTTATTGTTATCCTCTCCCAATGTCCCTATTCCCATCTTTATCCCTATTCTTGTCGATGTTCCTGTTGCTACTTGAAACAACCGCAATTGAGTTGAGTAGTTCTAATTTGTCTTTGTCACCAGAAACCTAGAAACATGTCATCACCCATATCAGTTTCCAAGAAAGATATACCTCCATCTTGACACTAAGATTATATAAAAGCTTGAAGTACTTGAAGTTCTTAGTGTTGGATAGATAAGAGGTTTATAGTTGGTGGGGTATAATGTCTCTTGATTTTTCTCCACCATATCCATGTGGTTCCTTGTTTAGAATAATACCATGTGACTATTTTTTTAAGGGTGCACTCATAAAATATCCTATGAGACCAAATTATTATAAACAACCTTGTTATTGGACAAATCAGTAGGTGCAGACACTAACAGATCTCCCTAAATCCACCTAGATCTAGAACAAAACAGGACAGGACACGACTCTTTCCCTAAGTTGTAATCATTGAATCTACTAATGGGAAGGAATAAATGACATACCTTTATATCGCTTCCTTAGGTCTCTGTTGTTCCCGCTTCACTCCGGTGCTCTCATGAAGTCAAGTCCAAGACAGCACAAACCAGCCAAAGTGACGATAGAAAAGTATATTCAATGTCAACCTATGCATATGATCAAAGAATTACACAATAAAGTAAGAGTGACTTTATGGGAACGGGACATGTCGTTGTATCATATTAATTGAAAGTAGAAGATACAAATTAATTTCCTTGATGTTTTCAGCTTCCTTTTAGTGACCCTTGGTTCCAACACACACACTTGCTCTGTACTTGCATGAAGAAGATCTAATTCCTCTTGATAGACCAAATAGAGTCTTCAAGCTTCTGTCCAAGCAGGGTTCTTCACAACAATTCTTTTACCAATTCTTCATTCAATCTTGCTTAACCTTTTCCATGAGAAACCTTTCAATATATAAGAGAAGGAGAGATGGTTACATGGATGAGGATGATTCCATCAAATCTGAGAAGTCGGTATAATGACAACCATGTGAATGCCAACTCACTTTCTAGAAGATTCCCTTCTAGAACCCTCGAGACCTATTCTCCTTTCCAAGCTTAGAAACAGGTTTGCACCCTATATATGGAGTAGACTATGAGAAGTTCGCACCCAAGTGTGGGTGGCCTACAAGAATGAAGGATTCTTGCACCCTAGACCATAGGCAGCCCGTGAACTCATCTTAAAAATATGTTTTTGGAAGAAGACAGGAGCCACTTTTCTCAAGAAAAAAGTCTTTGCTAGGAGCCTGAATACATCACTGTTGAGGCATCACTAGAGTGACCAAAATCATGTGTAACAAAATGCCCCCCAAAGTATGAGGCTGGAATCTGTGACAGTCGAAATACTTTGTAAACTGTGTGTGTGTGTCAGAAACCAAGAGTGCACCTAATCGAAAACCTGCAAACAACCAAGCATCTACATAATATAATACCAGTTCTGAGGTAGGCATTCCCATACTCAAATAACAAATGAATGAAATCATAAATTTAGGTCATGGCCACTAATCATACACCATGGATCCATGTCATCAAAATGTTGCATAGCCACCAGGAATACACTATGGATCTATGCGAGAAGACTTAAATTAAGACGACATAGCCACATGACATACAAAGTGGATCTATGTGCTGATGAAAATCATACATACTCCATCACAGCTTGGATCAAAAAAGATGATACCCAGGGTCTTCAGACCCGTCACCAAAAAGTATGAATCTAGCTATGCCATTACATGTGCTGAAGTCGAACATGGTAGAAATCACTTGATTACCGGTCATTGATGAAACCGTTAACAAGTGCGAGGGAAATCACCATTAATGTCAATGACTCCCAAGGTACACTAGTACAATCCAATGAATGTGAATAAATGAGTTGAGGTTGAACACTCGATGGAATGTCTCGACCAGGGGTCAATAATGAAAACCCATTGTTGAAAGTGAGAAAACCTGCCATTGAGGCATGCAAGTTCCAAGGTACCAGATAATTTCTAAATCTTGTTTCCAGATAATGAGTTGGAGTCGATGAAACAAGACTCGTCACAGGAGGGCCTTGATGTATCCCCCATCAGTGACATGAAATAAGTAACAGATTTTGAGGATGAAACAGAGTATGAATATAGGTTGAAACAGACACAGGGAAGGCTGACATAGTAAGAATGGACAATAGTAGATGGCCAAATCAATAGAGGGCTTGAATGAACTTATCTTGAACATACGAATGACACGACCAAGGACTTGTCAGCACTGACTCAGAGATGACCCGGGATATGACCTTGTAGCAAGTCGAATAAGAGACAAATGGATTTCCCAAAACAACTTCAAATGATGTTTAACAAAGTATGTTTAACAAACCCTAGGAAGGAGTGGCTCGGTCCCATTACGGGTCTTTCGATGTTTGTTTAACAAGTCCAAAGATAGAAAACTCGAGGGTTTCTCATGTTTTGAGAGTCTGAAAAACACTTAGAGAACTCTGTCAGTTCCTTTTTCATAAAATAGTTCAACAGGACCGAAAAAGTGATAAACTATCGCTCATCGAACGTTTTGTTCAGATACTTTTACGAGCGTGAACAGAACAAGTTCACTCAGCCATCTTTTCATTTTTATGGAGTGTGAAAAGAGCTTAAAGGATACTCCTTTGCATTCGTCGTTTTTGTGTGACCATGATGAGTACGAAAAGATGATAAAAGTATACTCAGTTACGTTCTCATGTATTTTCGAGCATGAGAACGAACGAAGACTGGGCTCGAGGTTTTTCTAAAAACCATAAAAAGTAGTCGTACATGTGACAAAAAAGGAAAAACATCCATACTCCTTCGTGTGGACTTCAAAGTTGCTATATATGCAAAAAGTCACACTCATAGGACTATTAGGCATTAGGTTTTATAAACAAAATAATATAAAAATCAACAAAAATGGTAAAATGTGAATAAATATGGGTAAAAAGGGATTTTACCATTTTCATTATGATTTTGCCAAAAACTTTGTCCAATACACCTCATTTTCCCCCAAATTTCATTGCTCAATCGCGGGAGGCACAAGTGACCATTTGGCGAACCGTCTCCACCAACGAGGTAAGCTCTTGATCTTCTACCTTTTCCATGTTTTAGTTTTAGTTTTTGTTGGAAATTTTCAAGGTTTTAGGTTCATTTTAGGGCCATAACTTGCGCCCAAGTGTTCTCGCAGGTTGGCCATGCGGGACCTACGAGAATCTAGGATTCTCATAGGTGGCCTTAAGGGAGCCTGCGAGAATCTCGCACTGTGCTAAAGGGGCACCTGCAAGGGCCAGAAAATGAAATTTAAATTTTTCTATATCTCAATAAAAATTATGCCAAGGTTTGAAATAAGTTGTTGAGGCTTCTCTTATGGTTCTTGTGCAGGTATTTGACCATCACAATGCTGGAGTGGAAAGAAAGAGAACATGAGGAAGACGATGCCATTGTTGGGAATGACCCGGGTACAATTGCTGCCCTCTGGGACTATGGGCTCTTGAAATTCTTCAAGATTTCAAGCATGAGGGCCCAACTCAGATTGTTGGAATGCCTGGTTCATATGTGGGATGTGGACCAACAGTTCTTTCACATGGTATTCCACACGTTGACCCCAGATATCGAGGATATCTATTTCCTTATAGGTTTATCATGGTGTGGGTACCACTCTAGCTTGACCAGTGGCCGAGGTGGAAGACTCCCTCTGAGTGAGTATTGTCACCAGTATTGTGTACCTAAGGCAGAAAGAAGCAAGGGCAAGGTTGCTAATTGGGGGGTCCAAAACTTGACCTTGTGAACCATCTTTTTCACTATAGAATGCATGAACGGGAGTGTAGCTCCACACATGGCTCTCCAGAGTTACTTCCAATATGCCATAGAGTGCACAGAACCTCGAGTCTTCAACTCGTCGAATGCAGTTCTCCGCAATATGAAGAGGTAGTTGATGAAGTGCAGGAGGGGAAACTTGAATTAGTTTGGGTACGGATCACTTTTGGTGTCCTTCTTCCTCGAGAGGGTCCTATTGTTGATATTACAGGTTGATTAGGGTTTAATGGCCCCATAGGATCTGAGGATGCTGAGGTGGTGCAACCTCATGGCCCGACATGTAGCTGGGCCCATCATCAAGTACAATGATTCATCTTTCGACTGGTTGCAGCCACAGATGCTAATGATTGATGACTACGCATACGCTGGTTTGGATTTTTGAGGGGATCCGGATTTGGCCCTACCTGAGGATGCTCAGTGGGGTGACCTAGGTAAGAAGTACACATTTTGTTCCTTTTAAATGTTTTTGTAATTTCTATCATATATGATGTTTTTATGTTTGTCCAAGCAATAATCAAAAATCTCTTTTTGATGACACAGATGTGGGGCCATATCGACCTCTAGGAATGTCTCCTATTCAATGGCGAGGAGAGATCACTCCAATGGCATGATGGGATGTTG
Organism: Picea mariana; assembly: GCA_032191745.1. Taxonomy (NCBI): domain Eukaryota; kingdom Viridiplantae; phylum Streptophyta; class Pinopsida; order Pinales; family Pinaceae; genus Picea; species Picea mariana. The sequence continues at coordinate 26,194 of JASDQU010710596.1, forward strand.
AAGACTATGAGGTAGTGGAGCAGAACTTGGAGGGGTTGACCATTGACATCCCAGATATGGCTATTGGGGAGATCCCTAGATGTTATCAGTGCCATACTATGGGTGTGTTAGAGTTTATTAGTCGACTGCTTCATAGGGTGGCCCGGGCAGTTGTGTGTTATCGTGAGCGTCACCCATGACACTATTTTGTATAAGCTACGGGCTTCACATTTTGATATTTTGATCCTTGGACAAAAAATTTTGTAAAAAAACTTTTGATCATTATATACATATATATGGCTTCTACCGGCTTATCTTGCGTTGTGTCATACATGTGATGTGATTGGTTTATAAATGGCCCAAATGTCTGTCTAATACATAGTTAGCTAATGCATCAGACAATGTATTTAGACATCTAGGAATGTGCTAATACTCAATATAATCAAAATAACGTTCCAAGAGGTGAATTTGCAAATATACCCGTAATAAAGTAGGACTTCGAATAGCATAGACATTACTTAGTTGTAGTACTACTAGCTATGAATCGAGTCATACAACCAGGTGAAAGATACGAAGTGAAATAGCATCAATCAACAATTCAATGATGGCGCTATACTCTGCAATATTGTTGGTTAGATGGTCGAGACACATACCTCGTAGAGTGATAAGTTCATTTGTGGGGGCGTAAATTGCCCAAGCAATAGAAGCAAGGTTCTGAGTACTACGGCTAGTGCCGTCAGTGAAGCCAATGTGGGGTAGCGAAGACTCTAACATCTAGAAACCAAACACAACGTAACATAAGTGGTCGAGGGCAGAGACCAGATAACGAAAAAGCATACTACAGTAACACACAAGAAGTATGATACAATAAAATACAAGCACTCATGCACAGGTGATATTAAGCATATTACTTCTTTAAGTACAACCCATTTCTAGGGTCACTAATCCAGGTGGATATCAGTGGCCACCCACCTTTTCCGACTGGCNGAAGGTTTTTTGAGATATAGGTTCTCAATGATAGTTGAAGGCATAATTTATCCCCCAAAATTAATCTCCTCGATGATACCTTTCCAATGAGCTATCACATGCCTAAAACAAAGATCGTATGCAAATGTTACGACCTCGGGAAGTTGATGTACTAACTTACCCAATCGAGGCCCACATGACTTTTGGTGCTTCATCTCCTAGGGTTAGGTTTTTGGACATCTATGAATTTTGGCATTCTCATCTATTGTAAAAATGCCTCTAGAGCCTCATTGTAATCATCTTCTCATGGATGCGAGTAGAAGCCACATCTCTTCTCAGAGATAAGCTACCAGCGCCCTAGCTAGTTTATTTCCATTCTGTCTGTAAGCATATTTCAGTCATTTCTTAGTGAAATAAAGTCTTATTTCCACTACATCTCTGCGTTTATGTGTATTTATGTATTTCATTGTGTTCCTACATAAATCCCTATCAGTGGTATCAGAGCGGTCTGCTCATTCTCGATCCTTTTTTGCATGTCCCCAACGAGATCGGGGTATAAGGAGTTGGGGCTCGATCTGGTTGAACCTTTGCAAGATCAACCTCTCAAAACCCAACGAC
>JASDQU010710597.1:8861-18874 GCA_032191745.1 Picea mariana
GAAGATATAAGCAAACAAGATTGTATCAAAAACATTGTAAATACCAAGAACACTACAAAATACATTTACAATCACTCATAGGTATTGAAACCAATGAGGAAAAATAGTGAGGGAAAGTACCTTGTTAGGCCTACAATCATGATATTTTCAACTCACTTCCTCACGTTACAATCTCTCTTTTCTCGAGCACAGATCTTGAAAAAGATTTTTTTAAGTGATGAATGGAATGGATCTCGATGGGGTCGTAAACAAGATGAGAAAAACACCAAAGAGAAAGTTTATGAGAAGACATTTTGGAAAAAGGTTGTGAAAATTGTTGTGTTTCTATTGGTACTACTACTGCAGTCATAGATGTTCTAAGGATTTCAAGGACTACGAGCCAAAATATGGTCCTATAGCTCATGTCAAGGATCCCATTTCTAGCAACAGTAATGACTTTCATGATTGGTCATGTTGATTAGTGATATGTAGTGGGCCAATGGCTTGTAGCACGTTGTTTTTTAGACCTTAAAGGCCATTGAGAACTTCATTGATTATGTCATGTCTTCTAGAGTTTGTGAAGACACCTCATTGAGAGTAAAAATGACATTGTTGTATTTAGAAGACACATCGGTTAAGAAAATGGCTTTGGCATCCTTTTCATCTACATAGTATTGAATTTTGTGAGTCTCCCGATGAGAGACCTCATATTGTTTATGTGGCTAGATATAGTGACTATGTCAATGATCTTAAATCTAATTCACTGTGGTGTTAGAGAAAACTTTGCATTTACCACTTTTTCTTCATACAATTTACTCAGATTATCCCACATTTCCTTGGATGATTTTTCCAGATATACATGATGTAACTCTAAATATGAGAGAAAATCCAATGATAGATTTGGCTTTATCACATATGCTCTACCATTCTAGTGATTTATTTGAATTTGTAGGTGATTGTTCAATGTCGTTTACTATTCCCCATGAATTCTTGTTCATCAACCGCATATGGATTTTCACTTTCCAAGTATGGAAATTGTCACTGGAATATTTTTCTAATGATATTTCCATGCTTAAAGTATTCATAGAGAAATTTGAAAAAGTACTCTTTGTTTAATCTGAAAACCCAAATATGTTAAAAATTTCAGCAAATATGTAAATGTTGAAAATAAATTAACAAATGTAAACCCAAGTGGTAGAAAAACAAAAACAATAATCTCAGTTTAAATATGTCCCTTTTGTATACTTCCAAACCATTTACAAATCTAAGGCAAGACTCATATTCTTAGATTTTGGAATGAAATAGATTATAATTGAGTAACTTTGTCATTGATTTTTCACTGAGATGAGTGATTCTATCCTCAAGATGCAACTTGCATGGTTATAGAATTCCATTGATTTCTTGGGATCTTCTTCTTAAAGTCAATCTATCTACTCTAATACCTTGATACAAATAGATCCGAAATAACAATATCAAGAAACCATGGATAGGGTTGATGAAATAACTAGGCATAGAGAAAGATAAACAAAATGACATAATATGATAGTATGTAATACTTTGGTACCTTTTTCACTGGTGTTCACCTCCTTATATATGGTTACACACTGGGGGAGTATTTTCCACTTATGAATGTGGGATAGACCACTTTATACAAAAAGAGAATAAAAGCATAAATTATACTATAACCTAAAGTGACTGTTAGATTTTGGTAGCTCGGAGGAACTTCTTCATTGTTGGCGCTCAGCTTGTGGAAGAGACCAAGCATATTTCTCTCTTAAGCAACTTTATAAAGCCAATGTATAAAGTGATTTCATAAAGTCAAGTTGAGCCTTTTATTATTTAATGGGTAAAAGTGACTTTATGACTTTTGGGTCACTTAAGTGATTTAAATGAACTCAACAAATGAATAAGTCATGATCATTGATCTCTAGAGGGAAATATCTAATCTTGATCGTTCATTTCTTTGGAAGACCAAGGGTTAGGGCAGTTACACATTAAAGATGCATAAAAGGAGCTTGAGAGAGAAGTGGGGGGCACACTTTTGAGGAGAGCTTGGAGGGAAGGTGAAGAGGAACACTTTCCAAGAGAGGTTGATATTAGGAAAAGAGAGATTGGGAGGATTTGCTCAGTTACAGTTGCAGTTGCAGTCAGTTTTTGTTGCAGCAACGAAACCCTAACCCTCTAGTTGAGGCACCTTAAGTGAAGAGATTGACCTAGTTTTTGGATAGACTAGTACGCCCTAACCCAGCGAACCTCCTAGTACTCTCAGCAATCTAAGCCAGAAAGTTTGACTTTTTGGTCAAAGTTAAAGGTTGACCAAGTCAAAGTCAAAGGTTGACCAAGTCAAAGTAGTCACGACTTACTCAATGAAGTCAGAAAACAAGTTAGAAGGGGCTTCTAACTTCAGAGCATGGAAAACAAGGATTGACCTCATCCTTGCCAAGAATAAAGTGTTGGATATCATGAAAGGAAATATTATGGAGCCACAGGTTGAAGAAGGAAAAGAGAAGGAACCTCAGAACATTGCAATTATGGAGAAGTTCAAGGACAATGACATCAATGCCATGAGTATCATAGTGGACTCTATAAAAAACCACTTGATACCCTACATCTCTCATCTTGACTCATCTAAGAAGATGTATGATGCCCTAACTAACCTCTTCTCAGTCAGAAACATTGGACAAGTAATGAGTATGAAGAATGAGCTCTGTGACATGAAAATGAATGATGATGACAGCATAACATCATACTTTGTAACAATATATCAGTTAACAGATCAACTACAAGCTATTGAAGAAATCATTTCAAAGAAGGAACTGGTAAATATAGTACTCAATGGTCTTCCCAAGACATGGGATGCATTTGTCACAAGCATGAACACAAGGAAGGAGTATCCCACATTTGAAGAACTTTGGACTTGTTGTGCACAAGAAGAATCAAGGATTAGCGCAAAAGAGAAATTCCAAAGGAAATATAATGAGAAATCCTACACAACAAAGTTCAATAAATTCAGGAATAAGAAGAAGTTTGACTCAAGGAATAAACCAAATCAAGAGAAAGATACGTCAAAAACACAATGCTTCAACTGTCGAAAATATGGTCACTACAAAAACCATTGTCCCGAGTTAAAGAAAGGAAGGAAAGACATGAAGCATCAGCTGTCAAAGAAAGGGAACCCTCAAAGAAGGCCAAGAAAGATAAAACAAACTTATTCTTCTAAAGCAAGGTAACAATATTCTGCATAGTTCTTGTACATACCATGTTTACATAGTTTTTGTACATATCTTGCATATCTATTTCTTAGAAGATAAGATGTTCAAGTAAAACAATACCTATGGAAGAATAACAAGATAAGGATTGTTATCATGATGACTACAAGTCAAGCAATACACATGAAAATATGAAGTACATTGACAATCCTTGGTAACAATTCATGTGGAAGCTATTACATAAGTAACAACTACAAGATAAGCCGAAATAAGAATCAAATTTGAAGATACTCAGAAGAAGTCAAAATAGAAAGAAGTCAGCAATCAAGAGGAAATTAGAAAAAAGACTTGTGACACTTTGCAGAAGGCAATAAGGATGCACACGGAAGCGTGGACTCTCTTAGATGGAGGGAGTTGATTATATAATTCCAAAAGAATAGCATGCATTCATGCATGACGCAAGGATTAGGAGGGAGCTAATCCTAAATGATGTGATCCATTGAGGATTATGAAGTATATGTCCATGTTCCAATTGAAAGTAGCAGCCATGATAAGAAGCATGTGTTCAATTTGACTCTAGAAGAAGATCCTTAAAGTATCCTTGGTTGTCCATCTACATCCATGATCCTATGATGAAAGGAAGAAGTTGGAATCTTCAGGGCATGGAATCTATAGAAAACTCCATGGAGCCAAGAGATAAAGAAGAACATGAAGATTCCAAGAGAGAAAGAAAAGCCAGAACAACCATTTATTATATTGAGAATCACAAGACTACCATCTTGGTTTGAACCCACTAGAAGCAATCAAGAAGAAGAAATGGAAGTTATGATGAAGAACACTATATGTAAGAAATTGTGAAAAAGGATTATGAATGGAAGCATTGCGAGATTCAGAACTAGAGGTTGTTCCAGAAGGAGGAGAAGACTATGATAACAACTTGTTCCTATAAACCAGATACACCTCTATCTGAGCTATTATATCTCTTGCAGTATCCATGGATTGAAGTTTACATGATTTGGTTATAAAAGACTATTCTCCCAATAGAGAATTTGAGGAAGAAGATTATTTAAAGCAATCTCGAGTTTTGATGTATACCAGAAAAAGACCCATGTATGCAGATATAAGAAGACCTTGTATGGATTCAAACAACTTGATGCAGAGTATCTCATATACAACAGAAGAATGGTGAAAAAATTCTATGACAGAGGTAGTGTATCAGAATAGTTACTCAGAAGTCTGGGATGATGGATTGTTAATCCATGGCAAACTCTCATGATGACAGAATAAGTGCTACTTGGATATGTTTTAGTTTGAGCCTTGCCATGATGTCATGAGCTAACAGGAAACAGAAGTGTTCAATTCGACCATGATATATATTGTAATGATCAGAGCTACATGAAGCCTTCAGAGAAAACCAGTGTTCCATAACAGACCAAAGTACATTGAGATCAAGCATTACATTCTCCATGATGAAGTCTAGAAAAGAGAAGTGGTTCTCTAATATATCTCCACAAGTGAGCAGATAGCAGATATTTTGGTAAAACCTCTGTCCAAGATGAAAAGTTTTCAAGCTAGGGCTCGTGGAGATGACTTCCTTATTGAAAAAGGAAGAGATTAATACCATGTTGGGAGGGAGCACTGATGTGTTATTGATTTATGGACAGTCATTTTTCGTTTCGAAAAATGGTCCAGGATGAGCAATTCCTTTCTAGTTCAGAAAGTGGTTTGAGATTTCTGACGGACAGGCATTTTCTAGTTTGGAAAATGGTCCAGATCAAACAGTCATTTTCGTAATGAAAATGGTTCGATAGATTGTTGATGTACCATAGACAATGATTCCCCTTGTGGCCAGTGTGGAGGAATGGTCTAGGAAAATCATTCTTCTTGGCAGACACTTTGAGTAGTGGTCAAGTAGAATTGTCTGCCTCGTCGGGCAGTCATTCTTTCGAAGTTCACAGTTGTGAGCAGTTTCGAAGAATGGTCTGTTTTGGAGGTTGGTGCAAGACAGTCATTTCCATTAGGAAATGGTCTGGACAGTCATTCCCTAGGGCAGACTCATTCTATCCAAGTTTCACTATGTTTAGTGCTAGAGGAATGGCCCAGTTAGGTGAATGGTCTAGGTTCATCAATCAGGGACAGGAATTCCCTAAGGCAGACTCATTCTCTCCAGGTTGCACTATGACTAGTGCTGGAGGAATGGACCAGTTAGGTGAATGGTTCAGGCTCATAAATTAGGGACAATTATTCTTCTATTCTTGAGAAGAATAGTCCAGATAGCCCATGGCTGATGTTTTACTTTCTGAGGGCAGATGTTTTTCTAGATCTCACAGATGTGAGTGGAAGAATGGCTTAGATGACTTAGTTTATATCATGATATTGTTTATGTGCAGGTTGATATCAGATGATATGATTGCTATGGAGATTGTATGTATCTGGACAATAGATGTATGCTACTGTGGTGGATGTGTTCCACTGGTTGTGACTATGTGTCATTGATTAAGTAGTTGTGTGCTACTTGGTGTGGTTGTGTACCATTGGATAGTAGTTGTGTACTACTATGGATAGACACAGTTGTGTTTTATTGAATGACATTGTTATGATTGTCGTGTAGACTATCAGTAGTGTTGAAAATGATTATCAGTTAGATGGATAGTCAGTGTGCTAGTGGATAGACATTCTCTAGGCGGAAAATGGTCCAGGACATTTATTCTTCTAGGACGTATGTCTGGATTAGAAGAATAGTCCTTGTATCCCATGGTGTGGCTTCCAGCATCTGTTCAAATAGTTATTCTTCTAGGACATATGTCCGGATTAGAAGAATGGTTCTTGTATCACTCTGTGAGGTGAGTGACTTATTTAGTATCATGCATGATTACTCAGATGGAGTATGGCTTCGAGAGATGATGTAGTTGATGTTATCAGATGATATTGGTAATGATGAGGGTGCTCATGATCTAATCATGAGATAGCATATATGGATATGATGATGTTACCGATTGAATAGTATGTTTGTGCTCAAGACCATTTCTTTCAATACCTCCCTAGCTAGGAGGGAGTGTTGATATTATGGTAGTTGCGGGAGGTATTAACCTCCACGTCTAACCCTGACAAGAATAGAATATTTGGGGAAGCAAGAAGAAACCCTAAAGCTTTGGACATAATCCTAGAAGACAAGTTGGCTAAAGGAAATATTTAATATTGAGATTTTGGCCTCCAGAATGAGAAGTCAGCCCAGACAGTTAAGGAGGAGCAGTATAAATACAAGATTCCAGATCTCATTTGACACACACAACTTGCAATTGCAGAAATGTAAGAGTGCGCACTGCAGAAAATGCATAAGTGCTCAAGTCCGGAGAGTAGCTACAACTGCAACTACTGCAACCTATATTCTCGGTTTAGGATTGGACTTTCTATTGGTTATGGTTTGGACTTTTTTCCTTGTGTGCTAAACTCAGGAGAGAGGTACACTACATTGATTGGCTATTAGGTCTAGGGTTTGCTTCCGTAATTATTCTTTGTCAAGGTTAAGGTGCTCGGGGGTGGCTTCGGCGTATGGTTGGGTGACAATATTTCTATATTGTCTATGGTTAAATGAGCACACCTATTATTTTCTAACAATTTTTTCTATTGTTCATTGTTATTTCCACTGCTATATTTTTCAGATTGCTTAGTCACTCGTATTTATGCTCATAGTTCTAGTAAGTTGCATGTGGTTTCATTGCTTTATGTTGTTTTTCTTCGTATGAGATATGATCGATATAATATTACACTAATGAGTGTTCCATATATAGAGAACATATGGTGACCATCCATGAAAGGATGCGTCCCTTGGATAATCAATAACTATTTTTTATTATCATTTACTTATTATATATAGTATTTAATAATCAATAATTATATTATTAATTATTAATATAAGAGAATGTCTTCCCGATGTTGTCCAAACATAAACACTTTATTGGTGAATAACTATGGGAGCTTGAAATTTATTATTGGCTAAGTTTTTGAAATCATATTTTCAACACGGTATCAGATCAGGAGCTTTGAGGTTCAACATACAAGAGATTTGACACTTGATTTGCAGTGAGTGAAGAGGGGTTTTGCTTGGAAGAAGGAAGGGGAAGAGTTGAGTTTCAGTTGTGAAGGTCATGGCTACTGGCTTGAGGTTCGAAGATAGGTTGGATGGGGCAACGAATTTTAGTCCTTGGAAGGAGAGGATATTTTTGTTGTTAGAGGAAGTTGAGTTATGGGACATTGTAAACAACACACAATCAAATCACGTCGTTGTTCCTACATATGAAACTATTTTGGCAGCATTCCAGAAGAAGAACATGAAGGCCAAGAGGATTATTCTTGATGCAACAAGGACCATGGTATTCCCCATGTTGCTAGAAAAGAAAATACCTGCAAGATGTGGGCATATTTGACCAAGCTATACCAAAGTTCCAATGAGAATCAGAAGATGGTATTGAGAGAGAAGCTAAGAAAAATAAAGATGACTGAGACCAACAAAATTTCCTCATATCTCACCAAAATCACTCAAGTTCATGATGAATTTGGCACAGTTGGAGAGGTTATAACAAATGGAGAATTGGTTTGGACCGCTCTAAATGATCTTTTAGAGAAGTGGAACACCTTTGTTAAGGGTGTTGTCTCCAAGGAGAATCGTCCCAAATAGGAGAGACTGTGGGATGACTTCATATAGGAAGAGACTCGTGAGGAGGCTCTTTGTAGCAGACAGTTAAAGGGTGAGGAGAATGAAGAGAATTTTGCACTTGTAGAAACAAAGAAGAAGGACAATAAGTATTCTCATGGCGAGAAGAATGACATGAGTAAGGTGAGATGTTATGCATGTCGTGTGTTTGGACATTATGCGGGCCAATATCTGAACAAGAAGAACAAAAGGAGGGAGCTAGAGGTATTAGCATCAGCTGAGGTTGTTAAGTTCACAAAAAATTTCGAGAATGAGTTTTCTTTGATGGCGTGTCTTGCAGGCATTGGGTGCCTAGGGTGTACAGGCACTCTTGCATGATTCTTGGACATTAGGGCCTCTCGACACATGGCGGGGATGAGGTATGTATTCCTCATTTTTTCAAAGATCGACTCAAGCAACTATGTGGGGTGTGGTATGAGCACCAGACATGTTTCAGTTGTGGATGGAGTTGGAAGTGTTAGATTCCAACTGGATTCAGGAGGGTATCTGGAGTTAGTCGAGGTATTATATGTTCCCGAACTACCAGTGAACTTGCTCTTTATGTCATCTTTTGAGATAGATGGATGTGGGATTGTGTTTTGTCAAGGACTGACGTACCTATATCAAGAGGAAATCTCTTCTGGACCAAGTGTGTTGTTTGGTGTCTTGTCAGAGAGATTGTACATAATGCTTGGTCAGCTTGTAGTTGGATCCAATGGGTGGATGGAGCTTAAGTCTAACAGTGTTGAGGCTTCAGAGAGAGTACCTTGGATGAGTAGGTCTCTTGACTAGATTTCAATGCAAGTAGCTAGAGATGCTTCAAGTTCAGAGGGAGAAGAGGCTTCCAGTGTAGTGGGAGCAGCTATAGCAGCAGAGGACATGATGGGGTTAGACAGAGATCTAGGTGGAGGCTCCATAAGTACCTCCCTCGCTAAGAGGAAGTGTTTAATTTTTTACCGCTATTATTAGGTCATTTCCAAATTAAATGAGCATTCAATTCATTTCCAAAACAATAGTATAAAGAGGATCATTGAAAGAAACACAATCACAAGGTACGCAACATTTTATCCTGGGAAACCCTCAAGGAGGAGAAAACCCAACAAAAATTCCTCAATAATAGATTGCCAATACAATGCCAAGACTAAGACCAAAACACCAAAGACAGACCAATATTGAGCATGTGCCTCACTTCTCCTTCCTCCTGCAACTGCAACTGTAACTGCCTTCAAGATATGCTCACTAGATGAGTGAGTGAGTGTGTGTAAATGAGACACCAACCTCACATATAAACACAAGTGTGAGATGGCGCTAGGGTTGTGTCTCTTCACTTGATTGAGTAGACTTCTCCTAGAAGTGGATAAAACCACTTTATAATTACTAGGGGACGACTTTACAAATACCACTATACAAAAACAGTTTGACCAATCCACAAAAGGGGATTTGATCCTATACAAGACCCGACTTGATCAATCCGCAAAATGGGATTTTATCAATAAAATAATAACTCAAATATAATTAGAATATTCTTCGAAGTTACAATATTTCAACACTCCCCCTTAACGATAAGGGTATTCTACTGACATGACTCCATACAACATCATCAAGAGAAGGAGAGGGTGGCATCATCATCGACATCTGGAACATTGACTAGCACATCTATAAATCATTGGAAGTTTTTCTCATCATCGTTTACTACATGGACCTGGAATAACATCATCATCAACATGAAGTTGAAACATCAACATCAATAGCACAAAGTTGGAACAACATCGTCAACATGTGGCAACGGGATGAGGCAGGTGCATCAACAATTACAATTGTGGTACTCTGACAGACCGTCCTTACCGGACCTTCGGGATCTACCCAGGAATCATAAGATTCCCTATGATATAAAATCCCAATGGAGCTACCACTACTAACCACAGTTGACATATACATGCATAGGTACTCTGACAGGCCGTCCTTACCAGACCTTCGGGATCTGCCCAAAGATGATCAATCCCCTAGGATAGAAAATCATAACGGAGCTACCCGATGTTGGTCAGGATACCATAGTATCATCAACATCACTCCCCCTTTTAAGGGGAGTCCTTTCAAACTACACCAAGCTTGTCTCGGAAGTACTCAAAATT
>JASDQU010710597.1:27619-42852 GCA_032191745.1 Picea mariana
ACTCACGTATGTGAGATCTAAAAGAATATCTGCCCTCAGTATAGAATATCAACAATGGGCTATCTGCCCCATTCTTCTCAAACAAGGAAGAAGGATTATTTCTAATTTCTGAGCCTGGACCATTTCTCACCCTAGGCCATTCTTCCTACACTAATTAAAGTGCACCTTGGACAGAATGTATAAACCCTAAGAAATGTTTGGACCATTCCCCACCCTAGGCCATTCCTCCTACACTAATTAAAGTGCACCCTGGAGTGAATGTATAAACCCTAAGGAAAGATTGTCCCTGATTGCTGAGCCTGGACTATTCCCCACCCTGGGCCATTCCTCCTACACTTATCAAAGTGCACCCTGGAGAGAATGTATAACCCTAAGGAATAATTGTCCAGACCATTCCCCACCCTGGGCCATTCCTCCTACACTTATCAAAGTGCACCCTGGAGAGAATGTATAACCCTAAGGAATGTATGTCCTGCATCAACCTCCAAAACGGACCATTCTTCGAAACTGCTCACAACTGTGAACTTCGAAAGAATGACTGCACGGCGAAGCGGACCATTCTACTTGACCACTACTCAGAGTGACTGCCAAGAAGAACGACTGTCCTAGACCACTCCCCATGTTAACCACAATGGGAAGTTGTTGTCTATGATACATCAGCAGTCAGTCTGCCCCCCATGTTAACTACAATGGGAAGTCACTGTCCGTCAGAAATCTCAATCCACTTTCCGAACAGGAAAGCATCTGTCCAATCTGGACCAATTTTTAATTACAAAGATAAATAATGTTTTCAGAGCTCCCTCCTAACTGGAGAGTTATTTAAATCACAAAAATAAATGTTTTTCAAAAATATTTTTCCGTACCTTCTCCTAGCTTGGAGAATCTTCCCTTTCAACTAAGGGAGTTATTTCCACGATCCCCATCTTCTCTCAGAAATATGCAAACTTGATTCTGGATAGAGGTTTTGTCAGGATATTTGTTGTCTGCTCATCAGTGGGAATATACTCGAGATTTACCTCTCCTTCCTGGACTTTATCTCGAATAAAGTAGTATTTGATCTCAATGTGCTTCGACCTTTCATGAGACACTGGATGTTCTGATAATCTTATACAACTCTAATTATCACAATATATTATGGTCGATTCTCGAGTCTGATCAAATAAATCGGAGATTAACTTCCTTAGCCATACTGCTTCTGTGCATGCTTCACAAGCTGCCATATACTCTGCTTCTGTTGTACTGAGTGCGACAAACTTATGTTTCCTGCTGCCCCAAGATATCATAGCGGAGCCCAAGCTGAAACACATACCTAAAGTACTATTTCTGTCTTCTGCACTTCCTGCCCAATCAGAGTCTGTGAATTCATGAAGTTGGATATCACTGGATGTGGTATATCTCAAGCCATAGTTTATTGTCCCACGAATATATCTTAGGACATGTTTTGCAGTTATCCAATGCTCTTGTCTAGGTTCCACTTGGAACTGACTTAATGTATTTACAGCAAAGCAAATATCTGGTTGAGTATTTACCAAATACATCAATGATCCAATTAGCTATCGATATAGAGATGGATCTACTGGATCGGAATCTGGGACTTTCACTTTTCTTATATCCGCATTCATAGGAGTGTCCATTGACTTACAGTCCATCATTCCAAACTTCTGTGGGATATTTATTGCGTACTTTCCTTGTCCAAAGAATACTTCACCACACTTCTGCCATACTTCTAGTCCCAAGTAATAATGTATGAGACCTAGATCTTTCATATCAAATTCAGAGGCTAATTCCTTCTTGCACTGGATAATTTGAGATTCTTCACCTGTTATGAATAGATCATCAACAAATAATAGTAGAATCACAGGTGCGTTATCCACGACTTTGTAGTAGAGGTTTGGATCTGCATGATTCTTGGAGAAACCAAGTCTTGTAAGATAATTGTCCATTCTAGCGTACCAAGCCCTTGGAGCTTGCTTGAGTCCATATAGAGCTTTCTTCAATCTGCAAATGTGAGTGTCTCTAGAATGTACCTCGAATCCTTGAGGTTGTTCAATATACACTTCTTCTTCAATAGCTATGTTGAGAAAGGTTGTCTTTACATCCATCTGGTGTAGATTCCATCCCATGGAAGCGGAAAGAGATATGATAGCTCTGATGGAGGTATACCTTGCCACCGAAGCAAAGGTTTCGTCATAATCTTCTCCCTCTGTCTGGGAGAACCCTCTGGCCACGAATCTTGCCTTATATTTATCCATGCTTATGTCTGCTGCATGTTTGATCTTGTATACCCATTTTGAGGTTACCACTGATTTTTCTTTAGGTCTGGGTACAATTTTCCATACTTCATTTTTCATAATGGACTGGTGTTCTTCCACCATAGCTTCTTTCCATTGTCATTTTTGGACTGCTTCTTCGAATGTAGTAGGTTCTTCATCTAGAAGCTTCGTCATGTATACTGCATAACTTGAGAATCTTTTTGGTCTTTTACTCTTCCTGGATGTTCCTTCTGGAACCTTGATTCTTTATGTGTCTTGTAATGTGGCTTCAAGCCAAGCTGGTCGTTTCTTGTTCTTTGGTATGATATCTGAGTCAATGTTCTCACATGGCTCCATAGGATGATCAGGTTGATCCTTTTCATTATTTTCGTTTTCTGTGCTTTCTTCTTTTGGTTCTTCAATTTCTTCTTCTTCTATAATTTCTTCAATAGATTTCCTGAAGGCCATCCTTTCATTGAATGTCATGTCTCTGCTTACTTCTATTTTGTGTTGTTCTGGAATATATATTCTATAGGCTTTGGATGAATCGCTATATCCCACGAATATTCCCTTCTTTCCTGAGGGTTCTAGTTTATTCCTTTTATGTTTAGGAATATGAGAGTAAACTGGACATCCAAATATTCTTAGATTTTCTACGTTAGGTTTCTTATCTGAGAATGCTTCTTCTGGTGTCATGTCCTTCAATATGCGATGAGGGCTTCTGTTCTGTACATATATTGTCGTCATTGCTGCTTCTCCCCATAGAAACATGGATAGATCTTGATCGTTCAATAGGGCTTTTATTGTTTCTTCGATAGATCTGTTCTTTCTTTCTGCTACACTGTTTTGTTGAAGATTATGAGGAACAGTCAGCTCCCTCCTAATCCCTGTCGATTTGCAAAATGCAATGAACTCCTTCAAGGTGTATTCTCCTTCATTATATGTTCTTAATGTCTTGATCTTCTTGTTCGTAAGGTTTTCTATTTCTGCCTTCAATTCTTGGAACTTGTTGAATACTTTGTCTTTTGATTTTAGTAGATACAACCACGTCTTTCTTGAATAGTCATCTATGAAGGTTACGTAGTAGAGAGATCCTCCTAGAGATCTGACTGGCATTGGACCGCAAACATCTGAGTGTATTAGATCTAGGATTTCCTTGGATCTGTTGTTGCTGCTTGGGAATGGTTTCTTGATATTCTTCCCAAGGGCACATCCTTTGCAAATTCTTTTGTGTGTGGATTTCAATTATGGTATTCCTTCGACCATTTTTCTAAGGAAAGGTAATGCTTGATAATTGATATGAGTGTACCTTCTATTCCAAAGTTCATTAGGGTTGACTTCGTCATGTACTAGAGCTTCTTCATTTCGTTCTAGTAGTCTATACAAATTTCCTTCACGCCTTCCAATAACCCTAGCATCTTCTATGCTGGAATTCTTATGCCATGATAACACCTTTCCATCCATGAAGGTTATTTTGTTTCCTTTGTCTTCTAAACATGATATTGATACAAGATTCTTTTCTAAACTAGGTACATATAAAACATTGCTTAAGTGAACATGATTACCTGATTCCAACTTGACGAAGGCTTGTCCAAATCCTTCGACGGGGTAAGTGCTTTTGTATCCAAGCTCCACTTTGTATGATGTCTTCTTCTCATTTAGATTTTAGAGTCTAGCTTGATCTCCCGTCATGTGCCTGGAAGCTCCACTGTCGATTATCCACATATCGTCTTCAATTGTTCCGATAAGTGCTGAGTAGTGTAAGAGACTGATTGTTTCACACATGTCTTCGATTGACTGGTAACTGGTCATGCCTTGATCCAAAACTTCAACTTCATCATTTTGTTTTCTGAGAGAGCCAATAGGTGCGTTGAGTTAGGGCACATCTGAATATCTTCTCCTTGAGCGAGATGCTCCATCACAAGGTGCTGGATCTGAGAATTAGGGTTTATGCAACTGCTTCTGCTAGTAACCCTAGCTACAGTGCTTTGGAAACTGCTCCTGCTAGTAACCCTAGCAGAAATTCCTCAATGAGCTCAATGTCTAGCAGCTATGTTTCCTTCCAGCGTTTTAAGCTGACTGAAGGGGGTGTGGGCCCATAACCTGTTAGAATATAGAAGATTGTTCTCGTTTTACCATTGAGGATACCCTCGTCACCCAACCACTGGCCAAAGCCACCCTCCAAGCACCTTGACCTTGACCGAGAAGAGAATCCTGGTAGCAATCCAATAGCCAAGAGAGGCTCATGCACCAAGCAAGAATAGAAACTAAGTTGAACAGATGATCCCACCCAGAAGCTAGTGCTCACTTTTCCAACTCTCCCAGAAACTTGCACACCAAAACTGCCACTGCCTGCAACTGCCTGCGCAGAATTGACTCTCTCTGCAACTGCTAAGATGATGAATAATGAGAACTGGCGCCCTGTATTTATAGTGAACTGGGCAGGCTAACTGGGGCCGACTTCTCCTTCTGGGTATCAATAAATTTATTTTAAATGTATTTATCCAACCGACAACTTGTCTAAGGTTTCCTTCAATTCTTTGCTTCCTTCCGGAGGATTCTAGTCTCGTCATAGGTGACAATAGAGGTTCATATCTCCCGAAGCTACCATAATATTAACATCAAGATTTTGTTTCAGTCTTGGGTCAGCCATGACTTCATGGCAGAGAAGGAAGCAATCCAATATTGCTCTCAGCACGGCAGAAGCGGAATACATTGTTGCAAGTTCCACCAGTTGTGAAGCCATATGGCTTCGAAAGTTGTTGATAGGTCTATTTGATATGGAGATGGAAGCAACCATGATTCTATGTGATAACCCGAGTTGCATAAAGATGACGAAGAACCCTTTGTTCCATGATAAATCGAAGCACATAGAAATCTGGTATCACTTCATTCGTGATATAGTGCAGAGGGGAGGCATAAAGCTCCAATATGTTGGCACGGATGAGCAGGTTGCATATGTGTTGACCAAGCCTATGTCTCGTGTAAAGTTTGAGCACTTTCGAGACAAGCTCGGTAAAGTCCGAAAGGACCTCCCTCAAAAGGGGGAGTGATGCTGATGATACTATGGTATCCTGACTAATAGCGGGTAGCTCAGTTAGGATTTTATATCCTAGGGGACTGATCATCCCTGGACAAATCTCGAAGGTCCGGTAAGGACGGTCTGTCAGAGTACTTGTGCAGGTATATGCTAGTTATGGTCAATGGTGGTAGCTATGTTAGCATTTTTATAATCCTAAGGAATCTTATGATTCTTGGGAAAGTCTTGAAGGTCCGGTAAGGATGGTCTGTCAGAGTACCATGTGGTATCTCCATTAGGATTTTATATCCTAGGGAATCCTATGATTGCTGGGCAGCTCCTTAGGGATTGTCAGAGTACCACAAAATGTTGTTACACATGCTTCATTTTGTTGCCCCATGATGATAATGATGTTATTGCTCCAGCCTTTGTGTTGATGATGATGTTGTTGCTCCAACCTTCGTGTTGTGATGATGTTGTTGCTCTCGCCTCGTGTTGTGATGATGTTGTTATCTCAGCCTCATGTTGATGATGTTGATGATGTTGTCATCTCAACCTCGTGTTGACGATATTGTTATCTTAGCCTCGTATTGATGATGTTGATGATGTTGTTGTACCAACCTCCTGTTGTTGATGTTGGCGTACCAGCCTCGTGTTGGTGATATTATTATTCTAGCTTCATGCTATTGATGTTGATGCTTCAGCTTCATGTTGAAGATGATGTTGATGTTGCTACTTCAGCTTCATGTTGAAGATGATGATGATGATGCTACTTCAACTTCATGCTGAAGATGATGATGATATCGCTACTTCAGCTTCATGTTGAAGATGTTGATGATGATGTATCAATCTTGTACTGATTGATGATGTTGTATTAGTGTTATACTAATTGATGTTGATGCAAAGAATAATGATGATGAAGATGTCATGCCGTGAATGATGATGCCATGTCGTGAATGATGATGATGATATTATTCCAGCTCCATGCTGTGAACGATGATGTTATTAATGATGAGAAAAAATTTCGATGATTTATAGATGTGTCAGTCAGTGTTCTATATGTTGTTGATGTTGTTGCCCTCTCTCTCTCCTGATGATGTCGTATTATAGAATACCCTTCTTGTTAAGGGGGAGTGTTGAAATATTGTAACTACAAAGTATATTCTAATTATTATTGAGTTATTATAAAATAGATCAATCCCCTTTTGTGAATTGATCATGTTAGGCTTTGTATATGACCAAATCCTCTTTTGTAGATTGGACAAACCCTAATTAAATGATGTTAATTGAGAAGTCGGCCCCTAGGGCAAATTAAAGTGGTTTTAGACACTAATTGAAGATGTCAACCCAGCTTGGTGAAGAGACACAACCCTAGTGCCTAGCAGCTAGTATAAATAAGAGAGGATGATGCCTCATTCTCACACTCACTCAGCTCACTCATCTAGTGCGCAAGTTTGAAGGAAGCTACAGTTGTCGGAAGAAGAAGAGAGAGAAGCGCATTGCTCAGTGTTGGATATTCTCTTGTGTTTGGTCTTTTATCTTGACATTGTATTGGTTATCTATATTAAGGAATTTTGTGTTGGGTTTTCTCCCCCATGAGGGTTTCTCAGGATAAATGTTGTGTACCTTGTGATTGTGTTTCTTTCAATGATCATGCTTATGTTATTATTGTCTAGTAAAATTACAAAGAACTTAATAGTAGCTCTGAATTTAACACTTAGAGGCACCACTATCTATGAGCCAAGTATCTTCTCCATGTGTCACAGATCATGAGAGAGCAGAAAAAAAAAACATATTCTTCAATCTCTTCTTTAGTTAACTTCTTGGGTGGCTCATTATCTTCAGCGACATGGGCATGATGTCTTTTGTTATTTCTCCTCTTGTATTCTTCCCTTCTAGCAAGACAAATCTTAGCAATGTATCCCATTTTATCACAATGATAACATTGATAAGAGGAGAAATCTTTTCCCTTTCTTTGACCCTTGTGATATTTTTGGAATCTCTTTGGAGAGAGAGATTCTTTATGAAAGTGGGTCTCCTTTTGAAAATGAGACTTTTTCTTTCCACCCTTGGCATGAGCAGTTAGGGCTTGATCTCCATCTCTTAATAGGACGGCTTCTCGGTTGGCCACTCTTGCTTCTTCTTGAACACATTCTTCCCATAAACTATCAAATTGGAGATTATCTTTTCTTGCTCAAATAGTTTAGATGAAGGCATCCCAAGGTCTTGTGAGACCATTAAGAGCTATCATCACGAGTTCATCTTCATCTAAGTTGTCTCCAATTGCCTCTAATTGTTCCTTGAATTGAGAAACCCTAGAGAAATAGTCTTGAACTATTTCTCCATTTTGCATCTTTATATTCTTGAGTTGGGTTCTCAAATTCATCTTTCGGTTGATGTTTTTTTCTTCATACATTCTGGTTAGGGCATCAAACATATATTTTGGAGTATTCTTAGAAGACACTTGAGGGATCAAGTGGTCCTTAATGGAATCTGCAAATATTCTTTTAGCCTTAATCATATCCTTCCTGTACTTCTCTTTAAATGCATTTTCTTCAGGTTCCAGTACATTTTCTTTTATGCATTTTGCAAGGTCATTCTCTTCAAGAATGAGTCTAATTTTGTACTTCCATGCACAGAAATTTTCCACACCTTCTAGCTTGTCAACAAGCTTGGTGCTTGCAGACATTGACCTGTAGCTAAGAAAATGACCAGAAAATGAAAGTGCTCAAAAATTGAAACTAAGCTTACCAGGATATGTGTTGGGTTGAGGCGAGTTTGTTGGAGTTCACTGTTTCAGAAAATTCCAAGTTTTACCCCTTGAAACTTGACCTACGCAATTATGGACTGGTACTTCTGGTATTGGTTTTGGTTTTCTGGTTTTCTGGTACCAGTCAAAATTAGGGTTTGACTTTCCAGAGAATCTCGCCACTGAAAAAGTTTTCTTAAGCTGCCAAAAGATGCACTAGGGCAGGGTGCACTTCCCAAGATAGTTTTTTGTCAAAAATTCCTCTTCAGTAAAAAGCCCTAATTTTCTTGTACGACAACAGTGCCATCTAGATACCCAATGAAAGATGTTATATTCAATCAAACTCTGATACCATGTTAATTTTTTACTGTTGTTATTAGGTTATTTCCAAATTACATGAGCATTCAATGCAATTCCAAAACAACAGTATAAAGAGGATCATTGAAAGAAACACAATCACAAGGTATGCAAAATTTTATCCCGGGAAACCCTCATGGGGGAAAAAACCCAGCAAAACATCCTCAATACAATGCCAAGACTAAGACCAAAACACCAAAGACAGAACAATATTGAACATGTGTCTCTCTTCTTCGTCCTCCTGCAACTGCAACTGCCTTCAAGATATGCGCACTAGATGAGTGAGTGAGTGAGCGTAAATGAGACACCAGCCTCACATATAAATACATGTGTGAGATGGCGTTAGGGTTGTGTCTCTTCACTTGGTTGAGTCGACTTCTCCTAGAAGTGGCTAAAACCACTTTATAATTATTGATGGGCGACTTTACAAATACCACTATACAAAAACAGTTTGACCAATCCACAAAAGGGGATTTGATCCTATACAAGACCCGACTTGATCAATCCACAAAATGGGATTTGATCTATGAAATAACAACTCAAATATAATTAGAATATTCTTCAAAGTTACAATATTTCAACAAAATTTTGGTAGCTCGGAGGTACTTCTACGTTGTCGAGGTTCAATATGTAGAAAAGATCGAGCATATTTCTCTCTTAAGTGACTTTATAAAGTGATTTTATAAAGTCAAGTAGAGCATTTTATTATTTAATGGGTAAAAGTGACTTTATGACTTTTGGGTCACTTAAGTGATTTAAGTGAACTCAAGGAATTATTAAGTAGTGACCGTTGATTTCTAGAGAGAAAGATCTAATCTTGACCGTTCATCTCTTTGGAAGACCAAGGGTTAGGGAAGTGACACATCAAAGATGCATAAAAAGAGCTCGAGAGAGAAGTGGGGGATGCACTTTTGAGGAGAGTTTGGAGGGAAGGTAAAGAGGCACACTTTCCAAGAGAGATTGGGCTTAGAAAAAGAGAGGAGCAACCGAGGGGGATTGGCACGCATCCCAAGAATATTTTTAGCATTTAATAAAACATTGTACCATAGAGCAGTTGAAGATGGGTCGTACAACATTTATTGTTGTACGTTTAACTGAGTTAAAACACAAAAATTGAGACAACCTTTCTGTTAATGTTTGGCTCGATTTCCAAGGTGTTCTGCTAGGTGGAATCTATATAGGTGAGGATTGTACCGTACAATCAATCTGGGCACAAAGTTTGAGGGTCATATTGTTATATTTATGTTGTACATGATCATACAATGGCACAAAAAATCGAGACAACTAGTTTGGACACAAAAATCAAGGTGTTTTGTGCAGATTTAGAGAGATAAGTTGTTGTGTATTTAATGCTGATTATGCGATTGTTGTAAACTCTAAATTTTTTCTATGAGCTCAATAAGAAGAAAATCTTCTTGACTGGTTTTCCCCTTGTGGGTTTTTCCAGGGGCATTGCCTAGAAATTCCTTGTGTCAAATGTGGTGATTTTGTCTATTGTTCATTGTCATTTTTGCTGCTATATTTTTCAGATTGCTTAGTCACTTGTATTTCTGCTCATAGTTCCAGTAAATTGCACGTGGTTCCATTGCTTTATTGGTGAATAGCTATAGGAGGTTGAAATTTATAATTGAATAAGTGTTTGAAATCAAATTTTCAACAGTGATTTTATTACAAAAGTAAGTCTTATATTCTAAATTTTGATTATGAAATAACTCAAAATTTTGCTTGGATTTTGGCATTCAATCAGTTTAGTATGATTTTGTGGTCATTGTAATAATTTTTTTGTTCAAATCTGATGGATGAAGTTTGGTGGAACCAATGAGTAAAGTAGTGTTAAAGGATTGTAGACTTTTTATTTATTTTTGCATAGTTACATTTTGAAATTGTAGTTCGTAAGTTATTGTTGCCTCTTTGTTTGCTTCAATGCATAGTTTATTTGGCTTGGTCCTTGGATGAATGTCTCTATGTTTAGTTGAATAGATATTTATGTTTTAGATCCATATTGAGGTAGTTACCTACAAAGTTTGTTTCCCTACAAAGGATAGTTTAATGCAAAGGATGGTTTCCTGCAAAAGATGGTTTGTTGCAAATGGTGGCAAGAGGCTATTTCAGGTAATTTGATGACCTTCAAAATTGGTGTCAAGACCTTCGAAAAATTTTGTGAAAAACAATAAAAGATGGTTTTTTAAAGTTGCATTTGCCTTGAAAGCCTTTTAAATGGGTACCTAATTTGTTACAAGGCATAAAGTGGTAGCCAAAACCGATATTTCATATTAAGCACAAGTTGTCCTTCCCTCCCCAACTCAACATTGAAGGATGCCAGAATACCACTGTTTATGTAAGTCATTACGTTCCTATTAGATTCATTGGCAATTGTGAGTGAACATCAATGTGAACATGGTCAGTTTGAACATGGTCGTTTAGCTGTATAAATTGTTAATGGCTTGGACCAACAACTTTATTGTACCTCGATGCCTATTTAAAAGCACTGGATAATGAATGATAGAATACTCACTTGTATTATAAATAGAACAATAGAAAATTGTATCACTTGTATTGTGTTCTTTATGTGTGCATATCCCCTCATTTGGTTATGTTGTGTTTTTAATAGATTTTATTAGAAATGTATTTCCATATTAATCTCTTAGTACAAGTATTTAGTATTAATGACTGAATCATGGATGATGATAGAACACTCGTATTATAAATAAAACACTGTCTTACTTGTAGTACAAGTATTTAGTATTAATGACTGAATCGTGGATGATGATAGAACACTCGTATTATAAATAAAACACTGTCTTACTTGTATTGTGTTCATAATGTGTGCATATTCCCTCATTTGGTTATATCATGTTTTTAATAGATTTTATTAGAAATGTATTTTGATATTAATCTCTTAGTACAAGTATTTAGTATTAATGACTAATCGTACAAAAACGTTTTGTATATCAAATTATATTAAATAAGGTTTTGAACCCTATTATCTTATAATATATATCAATTGAAATAATGAGTTTGAAATATATGTAAGTTTTTGTTAAGACTAAGAACGATAACTAAAGCCATTTCAAATTGGATGATATTCTAGTTAACTTCAGTTAAATGCTGACACAAACAAAAGTCGATCCAAAAATATAAATTCTAAATGGATTGTTGTGTGATGCCAATTATTTTTCTTTGCAAGCGGAACTTTTATTAGATAAATTTACCTACAACACACACAGGAAAAACCATGAATTGGCCTGCTTTTGAGCCCCACAAAAGCTGGTCAATGCCCTGAAAAGCCACTATCTTCTCCATTGATTCACAACCCAGTCGGTGAAAGTTAAATTTTTGGATTTGTGGCTAATTTAATTTAAGCCCAATTAATCTATTATTTCAACCTTAGATCATATACAAATGCAGCAATAATGATAGAATGTTGTTTGCAGTGATACTAGCCAGCAACTTATACATTATTTCCGGGGAAAAAAATTAAACCATAGTACCACATAACCTGGTATGAATCGAAGCCATTCAAGACTTCTATTTGCAGGAGTCGTACTCGTCTAACAGTTTAGACTTCTTTATCCAAGATTTCTCTTGGAAATCAAAAGCAAATTTCCATTTAAGTGAGTCATTCCTTACATTTGATGCAAATTTCCATTTAAGTGAGTCATTCCTTACATTTGATGTAGTGTGACAAATAATTTTATCACTATCTTAATTGTYACTAACCAATTCTAAATTGAGGAAAAAGTTATTCTACCTTCCCAGTGATACTTCAAATTATAATAATAATAATAATAATCTAATTTTAAAGTCACAATCAAGCCAGACACCAAATTGGTGTATGAGACCCCCTTGTTTGTGGRACAAGGAACCCCCTCTGCACAGCGATTTGACTGCTAAAATCTATGGASGTGTACATACCCTACCCCCTCTGGATTTGAGCCTGTGACCTCTTAGGAGGAAACACATGTTTTTAACCATTAGGCCCACTCAAGCTGTACAATAGTAAATTAAGATACACGTGGCTTCAAGCTTTAACAATTGCTGTTAATACTTAGAATCTCCATATTTCACATAAAAGTTGGTAATGGAATTTGGTAGCATTAGTTTAGAACTTTAGATCAATCAGCAGTTGGCCTGGTTTTAATCATCATATACAATTTTGATTTAAAACAATCTATATAAAAGTTTTGACATATCCACAGAGTACAGAACTTGAGCTTATGTAATCAATGACAGTCGCAACACATGGAACAGATTTAATAGCCGGTTACATAGAGAAAACATATTTTGCTAATGCACTCATGAGTCGCTTGGAATTGGAATTATATAATTGGGCTTAGTGAACTATTTCTGAAATCAGCTTCAATCTGTCAAAATTTCCATATTCTTTTATCATCCTAGAAAAATTCTACCCATAAATCTATCCTGCATTTCAGACTTTATGAATAAGCATGTGCACCCCCTTTTCTATTTGTTTGTACCGGGGCAGGAGCACATACCTCTCTGGTTATTAGAGCAAACTAAATTAACATATTACACAAACAAGGGAACACAATTAGCAAGTGTAAAAGTTACTGGTACCAATCAAGGAATAGGAGAGATAGAGGAAGGACCACCAAGAATAGAAGGAGAAAAGTTCGACTGCTACTGTTGCGTTGTATGGCTTTTCTCAATTCCTTGTTTCCCTCATTGACATTTTCTGTGGCTTCAACTGCCTGACAAGTGAATGAAACTCATGAGCATTTCAAAAACAGAAATCAAAGGCGACATAATACAAAGCTTGTTTATGTATGCATGTGGCGTGAAAACAATGGAAAAGCAGGCTGTAAATTGCACGCATTACTTCACCAAAAATGCAAACTAAAAGCCCATTACAGCTCGATTTGATAGTCATAATTTATAATAGAAAAATATTTACTTACACATTACCCTCTCTGTGTGAACCTTGTTCATGATTCTTTAGTGTATAAAGGATTCATACACATTTTATGATTTTTGTTCATGTATGATGCCCAAGAAAGGGAAAGACGAAAAATCCTGTAGTTTCCTCCATGGATCACTAGGCTACGTAATCAGCCACACCCGTTATATCTAAGTAGAGAACTTCATTGGTTGTACAAGTTATATCTCTCCATAGATTATAAAAGTCTTTCCGTTGTTTCGCCTATAAAGGTTCTATTTTCTAAAAGTCTTCAATTATCTACAAAGGCAACAAAGTATCTTCCTCGGTGGCATGAAATGCTTTGTATTGTCAAATAATGTACATTTACAAAGACTAGGTTTCTTGGCCTCGAGGCTGTTGATATGACTACATATACAATGAATTCAAACATGAGATGATCCTTAGTTCCCCCAAACACTTTTCCAGGAAAAGTAGCAAAGGGGTATCTTATTGTTTGTATTCAATCTCATGTAAAATAAGCAATTTAGCAAATGTTACTTATGTGAGTGGACAAAAAAAATACAGAAATAAATCAGGCATAAGCCTGCAAGTTGTAACTCAAGAGTAGCTGTCAGTGTCCCAGTTTTCTACACCTGGAACGCAGGCACAAAAACTAGAGTTATGAGAGTTAGTATGTAGTGCATTCTTACAATCAACCAACAAGATTGAGATCCTCAAGTCATGTATTGTCTATATGCAGGTAATGATTGGTGTACTATTCCAGAACCTCACTAGAGCTGTTTCTTGCTGCAGACGTGCTAGAATTAAAACTGTCAATGCCAAAGTGTAAATCAGCACGCAGGACCCAAATTAGTGTATGGATTATATGGTATACTTAATTTCTTTTGATAGAAAAGTTCATAATTCTAATATACAAAATGAAAGTAAAAGCATTTTATAAAAAAAAGGGGCTGTGAGAACAACCACTACGAGCTAAGGCTGCGAGGAAAAAAACCTAGCCTATCAAAACTTTCCATGCATAACATCCAATAATAAAGAATAATAATGAGTCACATTGCTTAGGGCAGATATCAATAAACGTCAGTGAAACAGGGTAATTGGCCTGAGTGAATGGACAGATCAGGAAGCTGCTGGAACCAAACCTGTTGCAAGAGGAGACCCCCATCCTTCAGCTGCGGGCTCGGGATTTGACACAATGGGTTCCCATCTATCCTCATCCTGCATGGCTACTTCAGGATGCTCTGGTTCAGGGATGTCCCTGGGAAAATTGGAAAATTGTCAAACCAGAAGACCTTTGGGACCCTGGCTGGGGGTCAACTCCTTCGCCTTCCCTGATGCTCTTTTATTGCTCAGCCTGCCTTGTCTTGAGGCTGATGACCACCTGAAGTTCTAGAGTGTGCAGAGTGCATAGGTGAGTACCCTTCAAGCGACACTGTGCTCATGGTACACGACACATTGGTCAAGTGATCCATCAGCTTGCACAGGTGCACCACTTCCATCTCCAACTTCTGTATCTATACCCCTAAATCTGTCGATACAAATGGGCACAGATTAGGGAGCCATTGTACCAAGTAAAATCTGTGTTGTATTGTGCATTGGTGAAAACACATTCATTTGTTGCATTCCAAAGATGATATAAAATGTCAATTCTAATCCATTCACACAGACATTCCATGGCCCATGGGAGTGTCTCCTAAAAGGGTTGACATCCAAGTGATACTCAACAGGAGCAACCAGTGACAAACTTTAGAAACCGAATCCTAGGCACACTGGGCATACTTTGTAATGATCCCAAGCCAAATTCTTTCTTGGAATCACTAACTACTACTAATTTATTGAGTTATTAAGTGCATACAAGATTCATCAACACATGGAGATCACAATATATTCAAGATGTAGAAGCACACGCAAAGATCTGACCTTTTTATTATGAGCAATGTAAGATCAATACAATAG
>JASDQU010710600.1:5011-18166 GCA_032191745.1 Picea mariana
CAACATTGTTGTTTTTTAATTTATCACTCGGGAAAGAGTGCCCACCAATGGCATAATTATTTTTAATACTTTGAAAATTGACACTTGAGAGATATTCTTCATCATCCTCATTACTGGCCTGAAAATCCTCACTTGGAGGAAAATATTCATTATCCTCATCGGTACCTTGAAAATCTTCACTTGGAGGAAAATTAACATCACCAACATTGTTTCTTTTAAATTCCTCATTTGAGAAAGACTTTCCAGCATTTCCATAATCGTCATCATCACTTGTAAAATCCCCACTTGGGGGGGATTCTTCATCATCCTCATCTGTGCCTTGGAAATCCTCACTTGGAGGAAAATCTTCATCAGTACCTTCAAAATCCTCACTTGGAGGAAATTCATCATCAGCAACATTGCTTTCTTTAAATTCCCCACTTAGGAAAAAGTGTCCACCATTGTCATAATCATATTCACTACTTTTAAAATTTCCACTTGAGGGAAATTCTCCATCATATTCATTGGTGCCTTCGAAGTCTTCATCAATACCTTGAAACTCTTCACTTGGAGGAAACTTTTCATCCCAATAATTTAAACGTTGATCATAGTCTCCACTTTGACCTATATTTTGATTATTTTCATTACTATTAAACTGTTGAATAAATTTGTCACCATCATATTCCTCCTCTTCATCATCAACGCCTTCAAAGTCCTCTAATTTAGGACTTTCATGAGGAACATGTTGAATAAAATTTCTTTCACTATGATTGAAATTCTAACTAGCTGAAAAATACGACACCTCATTTGCATTACAAACATTCATATCACATTTCCTAGTCCCAACAGAAGAGGTATAAGAACAATTTGTTGATGTCTCAGAAATAAAATTGTCTTTATCTTATGAAGCCATCCCTTCTCTATAAGAACATAGAATGATACAAATGTGCACCCTCTCTATGACATTATTATAACATGTATAATGATCTTTTCCCTCTAAATCCCCCTCCCCCCCAAATTTTCCCTCCAAAATTCCCCCCCTTAAATTTTTCCTACAATTTTTTTGCTTATTTTCCCCTAAAAATTAAAAACAACTTTCAATCTTTTATTTTGTTATTTATATGTTAAATACAATATTTATCATGTTTATTTATTTATCCCACATTTATTAAACATACTGGTTATCCATATAATTTTAGGTATACATGTAGACAATATACATATTTTTTATTTATCCCACATTCAACAGTAATTTATATCATTTGTACTATATATACATAGTCTTGTTTTATCTTTTTTACATTGTGTGATATCTTGGGCAGTATTTGTTAAAGGATTTGGATCAAGCTACAAGGGAGAAACATCAAAAAGACATCCGAGGAGAATCTAGCATTTTAGAGGTTAATTATTTTTTAAATTCTTACCATTTACCAAAACAACAATTATAATATTATCTTTGAATCACATAATAATTTTTCATGCGAAAATTAAAAAACCTTAAATTTGTTTAGATGTTTTCTATTTTTTTTTCTAAAAAATAACCAACTTTAAAAAAAAAATGAGACTTTTTTCAAAACAATTTAACAAAATCCTTAAGTTTTTTTGAAAAAAGAAGAAGTTAAATTTAGGTATAGTTTTGTAAAAACAATTAATTTTTTTATTGTTTTTTACTTAATTTTTTTTAGTTTTGGCCCATGGTGGTTACTGAGCAATGTATGGGGCTTGGTCGTGGGGGGTTGGGGTGATGTTGGGCATCGCCCCAACCCCCCATGACCAAGGTACAATCATGACATAAGCCCAATAACTCCATGGGTCAAAACAAATTAAATATGAGTCAAAAAAATTTAAWTTTTTTTTTAATTGGTTCTTATATTCAATGTTTTTTTTTATCTATGAATATATCTAGATCACGACTTGCAATAATGGCATCCAAAAATGCATCTRGAACCCCCATGAATGTTAGGAAACAAAATGATAGCATAACACCTGAGCTATCAAGGGAAATGAAGAATGTTATAAAGTGGAAATCTGTGGAAGGTGAAAACAAACTGGAATATTCTTGGTTTTTTAAAGACAAGAAAGGCAACAATGAAGATCATATATATTTGTATTGTGTCGAATTAGAACATGTGCAAGGAAATTATCAAGCACTTGGCTTGTTATGAGATATATGTTTGGTGTTAGCCATATATATTGTTTATGCACTTGTCAAACAAGCAAAAACTTATATCAAGTTTAGATATTGTTTCAAATTGAGCAATTATAACAAGAATGAATGTTTTTTCAGAATTATGTGCATCCATCATTGATGACATTGAGAAAGGAAATGTAAGTTTTTTATTTCTATTTTTGTTTTGTTTATTATTTTTAGTATCATGGTAATGTTTTAATTTTATTTAACATGAAAATGTTATATTTTATTTTTACAGGATTTTGTTGAACGAATTTCACATATATGTTAGTGGGGATTTACTCTACAGAGAATAATATCATGGGTGTCATCAACACTTTTCATATTGAAAAGACACAAGAAGAAAGGAAAAAGAAAATGAAAGTAATGGAGGTTGAAACTGCAAGAGTAGACAGAGAAGAACATGAAAGAAGAAAGAAAAATCCTCATTCTAGAAATCCTAAAAGGGTTCCATTTGAAAATGAGGAAAGTTCAAATGAATATTTTGTTGAGATTGGTCCCAATGAGGTTATCACTCCTTCTCTCAAAAAGAATAAAAAATATAAATGCAAAAGAGCGATGGTTGATGATGAGTCTACTCCTATTGATTATGAATAAATCATTGATTTAGATGAAACACATTTAAATCATAAGAATAAGAAAACAAATGTCGATAATGTTCAAGAATCCATCGTTATCTTTGAGTATTATAGTGAAAATCCTAAAGGTAGAAAAGAAATAATAACATCAAGTGTTGATCTAGAGGATGATATTATGAAAACAACACAAAATGTCATTTGAAATAGATTGAGGATGAAAAATTTAGTTGATGATGGCCACACATTTCAGTTGAATGTGAAAAACCTTTATAAAACCACAGAAGGGAAAGAAAAATATGAAATTAGAAAACCGCATCACTTGCATATTCACAATTTGAAAGCATTGATTAGGTACAATCCATATGTGCATGTGGTTGACTACCTAGTTCTTGTTGACCCAATGGAAGTTCCTATGAGGGAATAATTTGATAGATAAAAATTTTTGACTACAAATATTATGTGAGTGGAGGAAATCATTTTGCAGAGGATAGAAAATAATTGATGCAAGAATTTACCAATAATCCTCTTTTTGAGGTAGTCAAATGCATAATTTATGTCGGTTTAACAGATTCGGAAGCAAAGTTACTAGCATCATAACACAGAAAATGAGTACAAAATGTCTATGACTTTCATTCAAAGGGTGGGATTTATCCATAATGAATTTTTTGAGATATGTCGTGGGGAGAGATCAAATGTTGATGTTAAGTTTCAGAAGCAATGTTGTATGGAAATAGGATTCCCACTTGATGATGAAAATACAAAAGAAAAAAATCGTAAAGGAAGTGATATATTTAGAGTTGTGGATAGTTATTTTCAATTAGGATTTAGAACTGGACAGGTATGGGATTTGATAGATGAGATCTTCACCCTATGGGAAAATATTAGTATAAAAAATTAGAGAGTTAAGAAGGCTAGACCATTAATATGTGGCACAAGCAAGACAGGTCCTGACATAAAAAATCTTCTAGATGATATGACTATAACACCTTGGAGAGCAATACAAGGAGTGAAGGATTATTAACTTATCATAACTATATTATCATGTGTTAGGTCGAGAGAATTGACAATGGCATAAATGTGTGATGAATTTAAAAAGTAGGTTTGTTGAGTTATTTTTATTTATGTTAGGAAAATAAAATTATTTTTTCAATTTAGCATATCAGTTTAACATTATCTTTTATTTATTTATTCATAAGGTGTATATGAAAATACAAGAGGAAATGGTCAAGATGTTGAATAAATAAAGTTGGGATGATGTTAAACTCAACTATCTAGATTCAATCTCTTCAAGAGTATTGAAACAATTTTTTGTTGCATTCAAAAAGGTATGTTGATTTATTACATTCATATTATTCGTTTGTAATTTAATTTATTTCTATTTTAATAGTTACAGATATATAACTATATGTTGGTTTGTTTCATTAAATATGCCAAAGAAGAATACAGATGGAGTACCTGAAACTTTCAAAAGTTTTATTCAAAAAGCCAAGTTTGAAAGAGAAAGAAGGAGACATGTTCAAAATGTTCAACTTGATGGCACCCTTGATCACTACATTTGGAATGGGCTCAACACTGTTCAATATAAAGTGATATTAGGTGATTGTGAACAGCTTGCAAATATTGTTCCTAAAAAATAATACTCCCTAGTTATTGTGGATATCCCTCATGGTTATAATATCCTAAACATTGGATATGATATAGAGCCTTATACTTACCAAGCTTTCAATAAATTGGTTAGGGGATCTACAAAAGTTACAACATCACCATTTTGGAGAATTCTAGTATTTTATTCAAACACACAACAAGGATTAGTACAATCAAGCTTCAAGGGGAAAGAAAAGACAATGATGCAGTTTATTTGGTAAGATATTGAAAGGGTATGTTTAGCAATTAAGATTAGAAACAATTTTATTAATTCACAAGTTAATTGAATTTTCACTTATTTAAGTTACGGGCATAAGCCTAATATTCAATGATCCAATAGAGAATCATTTAAACGTCATTTTGAGCATATACATCATGCAACTTGGAAAAAATATTATTCTTATATTTATATTCTTGTCAATGCAAAGCATTGAGAGACTCCTAGTAGTATATTGGTATTCAATGTTGTGGTTAGAAAGCGAGCATATGAGGAAAAATATTTGAAAGGATATATGGTTAACATTTATAAAAAACCACAAGCATTAATTAAGTATCTTATAGATACATTTTCAAATGAAGGAGATTGGGTTTTGGATTTGTTCTTAGTTTCATGTTAGAATTATGATATAATATTTATGAAATCATACTTCAATCTTATATTATTTTTAATTTATGTCTTTTTAAAGTATATAACTTCATTATTTATTTTGTATTTGGTGACTAGGTACAACATTAGTGTGTTGCCTACAAAAAAGAAGGAATTGCATAGCCATTGAAAGTGACCCAATGCAGTGCAGTTTTATTCAATAAAGAATTAATGTTATTCCATTTCTTCCAGATGAAATGCAAGAAGTGGGCTTGAAGAAATAATATTTTAGTGAATCAAAGGTTGCAAAATTGTCAAAGAAACCTCAAGTACCATTAGGAGGAATGATTGGAAAGGATCACTTTAGAGAACTTGTAGATATCAAAGAACCAATGGAAGAACAAAATGACATAATGGAAGCACAAAATGATGTCGAAGAAGATGATAATGTGTTTGTGTAGAATGATGAATTTGGGATATATGACATTGTTTATTAGTTTAAATATTCCTTTGAAGACAATGCTCAAGTTTGAAAAAAATTTATGAGTTATAACTGTAATGTTTTGACTTTCAAATTTTAGAATAAGTATAAAGATGTATCTATTGTTATTTTGTGGTGAATCTTTTTATTGTTTTTCTGTATCTGAATCATTATACATTGGAAACTTTTATTAAATGTTGTCATTTTTTACTTCAAATGTATAAAAATATGAAAGAAAATGATAATTTTTTGACTTTTTTTGTTCATTGTGTCCATAAAAATCCTTTATTTGACATGTTTTTTTAAGGAATATGTATCAAAATGTATAGGTTTTTTATTATATATGGCTATAAAATATGTATTTTTTTGCTAAATATTCAAAAATGTTGTTATTTAACTACAATTTTTTTCAATGTATTGAAGTAAAGGTAAACAATGTGTTAAAAATGATGTTTTTCACTATATTTAAAAAGTATGGAACAATAAATTAATTAAGGAGAAAAAACGATATGAAAAATTGTAACTTCAAAAAAGTAAATGGTAAAAAATATTTTTAAGATTGAAAGAAGCATGAAAAAAATGACTAAACATCATTGAATAAAAAGAAAATTACAAAAAAATGAAAATAGATGAAAAATAAGCATTTAAAAAAATAATGTGGAAACATTGTGGATCGAAAAATTTAAAATATTGAAAAACCACCTAAAAACAGAGAGGGGGTGCTACTAATAGCACCATTTTTTAAAACTGGGTAAAAAATTGGACCCCCCCCCAAAAATGAGAACTTTGTAGAGTTCTCGCTAAGTTGGTAACTATGTTATAACCCTTGATCCTTCTAATATTAAATATCGCGTGAACTCTCACCCCTAAATCATATAAACCCTAACACCTTAAGCCATAAGCCCAAACTCTTTAAAACCTAATATAAATCTATAACCCCTAACATTGAAATTTTACCCCCAATTCATTTATCTCCTAATATAAGTTTGTAATACCCAACCATTATAACCTCTATAAACTCTAAACCATATAACATATAATGTCTAACCACTAACACTATGAATACCTAATACTTAATTCTTATAACCATCAATAACGTTAACACTTAACCCTTAAATCCTATAAGTCATAATCCCTAATATTATGACACTTATAATAAGTAATTTACTATCACTATATCATTTAACCCCAATAACACCTGGCCCCATAGCTCATTCTAAGTTATAACCCTTTTGATTTATATAATCCCTAATTGCTTTAACTATTATCACATATAATCATTAACACCCATGACTCATTATATAACCAATAAACCCTATAAACTCTAACTTATAAGCTATAATATTTAATCATGTAATGAATACCCTTATAACCCTTCAAACATAAGAACTATAATATGTTATTACTAACCCTTAAAATTAAAATCCTATATCCCTTAAATAGTAATCCATAATACTTATAATCCCTCACATTTATAACCACTACCCTTATCACCCTTGTTACCATGAAGTCCATATCGTATCATCATTATTCTCTACTATATCCTTTAAATAGTAATACATAATACTTATAATCCCTCACATTTAAAACCACTACCCTTATCACCCTTGTTACCATGAAGTCTATCATATCATCCTTATTCTCTAGCACATATAATCATTAACCCCTATAACTCAAATTGGTAACATAATCTCTATAATTCATAATCTATGCAACCATTATAAACCTTAATAATGGATCCATAAAATATCCAACACTATAGCTCTTAATATTACCCATAACCCTTATAGCCTATTATCTTGATAATTCATACTGCGTATAATACTTATAATCAGTAGCACATACAACGAATAATCTGTGTAGTTCAAATAACCTTCACCTATAAAATATTTCAACCTTAACCCTTATCATACTTAAGACATAAAATAAAACATTATAAACCTTAAAATTTATATTCCCTAACATAATCCCTAACCCACATAATCATAAATATAAAACATAACCAATACAACTCAAACTCAAACACCTAGCCCATATAATATGAACATGTATTTATCAATCCCTATAACACATATCCTTATAACTTATAACATGTAAGTTTACAACCCCTATAACCCTTAAAACCTATACCTTTTAAAACTTATAGCATTTACGCCTTATATCCCCTATCATCATTTAACCATTATTGATACAGGAGCATTTTTTCTCCTAACCTAACCTTGTTGATTAGACCTAGGGGGTCTTTTGATTTTCCATGGGAGTGGGTTCCCTAAGTTGAAATTATTGTAATTTTTATGTTTTAATGAGTTCTAGAAGCATTCCTTAAGATAGGGTTTGTTGAATTGGGAATGATTCTATGTAATCAAATCTACCTTTGTTGAGCATATATCGAGGTTGTGAGATTTAGAAGAGATATCCTAAGAGTAAATTGTGCACTTCTAGACTAATTGTAGGATCTCAAGGATCCTTTGAATTTGTATGAGAGTTTTCATATCTGAAACAAATTATAGTTTTAGGATATTTTGGTTAAATGCTCATAATCCTTCAGGCAAGGGGTGGCCAATCAAATGGAGAATTAGGCCAAGAGTATGATTTTGAGAGGCCATTAGAGGAGAAAGGAATTATGTAAACTTGATGTATAATATATGTATGATTGATTAATGAAATCACTCTATTATGAGTGTTACATGGACTGGTGTATTAAACCTTTTTTAATGGTGTGTGTTGAATGATATAAGTATAGATTGAACTTTGTTAATTGTTTGCACAGGTATCAAGTGGAAGGCACACGTAAGGATCGTGATACATTTTTTATCACAACAGGATCAACAATGGTCCTTTGAATCATATTGAAATCAAGGGTAGATAGAGCTTAATCCAATTATGTGCATAGGTGAGTTGAAGAATGAGTCAAAATCCTTTTGCAGATGTCAAGAAACATGCACCTTCAGATCTAGTCAAAGGATTGATCATGAGCATCAATATCATTTGACTAAAAATGGGTTGTGTGCTTAAATTTGAACGATTCATATTGTATCTGAAGTGATGCACATCTAGATTGATGACAGAGGAGGATATTGAACTCGCAATCCGAAGAGACAATGGGAGGCCTTCAGAGTTAGAATTTTGGGGTGCATTAGCAAAGGGGACTCTGATGAGGGGTTCCAATCGAGGGTGTAGATCGACTAGAGAGGCACATAGATCCACATTGTATATCAATTGGAGGAAGAGGAAATCAATGGCTAAGGTTTTATTTCATATTACGTGTTTTGAAGTGAAGTTTGAAAAATTACCCCGATGAAGATAGTGTGATCAATGATACAGATGAGTTCGGAGTCATCTGGATCGGCACTATGGGACCAACACGTGGAAAAATATTAGTGGTTTTTGGAGTTGATCCTTCGAAGTTGAAAGGATACTCCAACGAAAGTAAGTCTAATGAAATATTCATATTAGACGGGGAATAAAGAGATCAATGGTCGAGACCCATTCAAATTGATCCAGATCGAGGCCTGGAAAGTGACGCATTGTGCCATCCTATTAGCTCTCATAGTAGGGTCATCGGACTCAATTAACTGAATGAGCTATTATAGAGGGACATTGATTGATGGCTAAGATATACTCGAATTCTAATAGATCGATGATCAACAGAGTGATATGTGGCAGCTGATAGAGACCAGGACCTTGCATTAGCAAATGTGAAGTGGACGAATGGAAGAGTTGGAAAATGAGGTTTAGCCCATGGTTTTGAGAATGAGGTCTTATGGAGATAAGTGCTTGTTGTAGAGAACCAGTGGACTGGTGCATTCACAGAGTGAACTGATACTCTATTAAAGGGTAAGTTGGGCCCACATGTCATTTAAAGAGAAGCTCAAATCCAAAGCTAAGAATAATTGAAGTTCAATAATTCTGCATAACTATGGGTAAGGTCGGGAGGTCATCATATTTGGTATTAGAGCGCATTTTTTCTCTTAAGTTTGAAATAGTTGAAGAAATATTTGTGCAGACAAGGATAAAAAGGAATTGGATATATAATTCCTTGGTGGATTACTGCAAAGGCATTGTGAGAGGGAGATGTCCATTCAAGTGTATTGAGTGTGAGGGACAAGATCTCAGGACATATATTGCAGGTATAGATGTTTTATGATTAACTCTAGTTATGAGACTTTGTGACTGGAGGTAGTAGAGTAGGATTGGTAGTAGCATTAAAACCAGTGGAATTGTGGTAGAGAGCATGTGGAGCTCTCAGATATTAAGGAGAATCTTGTGGTAGAACCTTACAACAATGGATTTTGTAAACACTTCCATATTGATATTGAAAGTAAGTGAAGAGGATAAGAGGAGTTCCCTAGAGAAAGTGATCCAAGGTGTAGAATACATAGGAATAGAGGAAGCTCAAGAGGGATCTAGGAGAAAAAACTAGTGATACCAAAAGGCCATAGCTTAGGAGGAAGCTTGCTGAGATATTAAGTGGTAGGTAGAGGAGACTTGCTACAGAGGCTTGATGCAACTCACAGTGGACTAAGAGAAGTTCATAAGAGGGAAGATGGAAATAACTATTGATGGTCATTATAAAGGTTCAAAAATAATCCACAACCAGAGGAAAGAGGATTCCAAAACATATGGAATAAAGAGAATGAT
Organism: Picea mariana; assembly: GCA_032191745.1. Taxonomy (NCBI): domain Eukaryota; kingdom Viridiplantae; phylum Streptophyta; class Pinopsida; order Pinales; family Pinaceae; genus Picea; species Picea mariana. The sequence continues at coordinate 15,112 of JASDQU010710600.1, forward strand.
CTAAGAGGAGATTGACAGAGAGATGTTTGAGTTAAGAGTACCACTGAGTTACATAAGACATATGCTACAGAGGAAGATTACCCATATAGAAAAAATAATCTATATAACCCCTAAACTTTATAAACCATATAACCCCTAACCCATTGATACCATAAGACCTATCCCCAATAAACTCTAATTTATAAGCCTTACAATTAATAATATAATCCACAATGCCTATGTCACCTAAAATACTTAACCCATATAATTTTTAACACGTATTCCTTAGGCCATAATACTTAATTTACCTAACCCCTAACCATTGCAAACAATAATCCATATAACCCCTAACTACTAACATATAACCCTTAATACCATATCTCTTAACTTGTAAATGGTAACACTAATAACCTCTTACACCTAACCCCTAATTATGATAGACCCTAACACTTATAACTCTTACCCATATAATTCGTAAACCTTATAAACATGAAATCATGTTATCATTAATTATTAAAGCATATATAATCATTGACCCCTAACCTATATACATCTATAACCCTTACCCATTATGACCCTATCCACAAAACCATGGAATTCATCTGTTCCCTGATGTTTAATATAATCGCTCACTTAAATAAATCTTATAACCCCTAACTCATAATCCCCACCCATTCTGTCCCCATAATAAAACCCATACACCTTTTAAATGTTAGAACCCAGCCTAAATCCTATAACACCTAATCTTTAATCACAAACACACACAACCCATAATCTCTAATCCCAATAACCCTGAACTCCCAACTTCTAATCTCTATAACTCCCATGAAAAAATGAATAAGTGTACTTACCTTAATCCATATAACATGAAACCACTAATCCATGTTACTAATACTGTTCATTAATCACCATGATCACTAACCATCACAATATATATAATTTATATAAACCCTTACCTCCTGCAGTGTATCACCCTTTCTTCCTGTAGTGTATCACAATTGACCAAAATTGTCTTTCTTTGCTAAAAATGAATTCCTAGGGTTAATTTATTTTCCAATTTAAGTTATTCAAATTTGAGAGTGTGTGTTTTACCATTCCTCACCTTTCTACAATTCCAAATTGACTCTTAAGAGTTTTTGTTGTGGAAAAATACTCAAATCTAACCTTGTTTTACATGGTGTCTAAAAAGGTTTGTGAGATCTTTACCAAAATGCATGCAAAATAAATTTTATATGTGATATAAAAGATTCATTCATGCTTGTCTATATAATTTCATAAGGGTCACAAAACCCATGTCTTAGGTTTCCTTGATTCATCTCCATATACATGTAGTTTATGTGGAAAATTGTTTTGACACTTCTAGAAAATGCACACAACCTTTACTAAAGTTCACACCAAGGCCATGTTAGGGATCCAAATCAAGTTTTGAAAGATAATATGAGTTATGAAAGGTAAAATCATGAATATGGGTGTCTATTTTGCTTGTTTTATGAGAAAAAAATATATATTTTCACAAGTTCTTCAACTTTCGATATACAACAATATTTTTTTTATTTAGAATTTCAATTTACAGTAAAAAAAAAAATTGTGAAGAATTTTTTTAGCTTTCTACTGACTATTTTTCAAACTATTTTTATTGATATTTGATATGTCAATTTGGAAATTGTTTCAGAGTATGTTCCTTGAAAATGAAAGGAATTATAATGAGTTATGTTTTCCCCCAATAATGTATCTATTATTAAACTCTTTTTTTTGACAAACGAAATATACTAAAACGAACTACAGAGTCTCTATTTTCTTATGACTATAATTTTGAATCTAACGGATGAATATTATAATTTCTAGAATTTTTTTAAGTTGACCAAGCTGAAAAAGTTGTAGATTTTAAACACATGTTTTCCCCCACCTTGTATCTATCTTAATTGTTAGTTAAAAGTAAAATATAAAAATACCCTTTTGAAGAGAACATTTGAAGGATTCTGAATATAATTTTTTCTAAATTTTCCACTGTGTATTTTTAGAGATATCGATATTTCATTTCACTAAATCATAATGTCACCTAAAAATATTATGCAGTGATTTTTTTATAAAACTAAATAAAATTAGATAAAAATAATGAAAATGAAAACAAATTATATACATAGAAAGTAGATTCAATTTTGCAAATGTTGGTATCAATTTCCAAACTAAATTTTGAGTATTTTCAAGAGTCTACAACCTCCAAGGTTCAAGTAAGCTGGAGGGAATTCTCAGATTTCTGCAAACAGTCCCATTCGCAATTTTTCAGCTGAAATAATCTTTCGACTAAAAAGTACTTTTTTCGGCCAAAAAATATTTTTCTAACAGAAACCGTAAAAAAAAGACAGATTCATCATTTTTTGGTCGAACATTATTGTTTCAACCGAAAGGTGGGTGAGAGAATTATGTCGGTCAAAAAAAAATGAAGGGACACATTGTTTCATTACAATTGGTGCCAAATCTTATAAATACGCTTTCGATCGAACCAATTTAACACAATTCACTCACCCATTTTAGGGTTTTTCATATGTGGAGTCCCTAAGCAAATGTTTGAATCATATTTTTCATTGTTTTGAACAAGTTTGTTGATGTTTTGATGCAAAAAAAAAAATTATATATTGAAAACTTTGTTGAACATTTTTTCAAGGTGTAGGCTTTGTTGAACATAAAATTCTTGATATTATTTTTTAATAATTTTTGTGACAAAGAATTTTTTCTGAGACTATTCTAAAATGTTGATTTTTTTTTAAAAAAAATACAGATAACTATACTCATGGAAAACAAACGTTTGCGCAAGAGAAAGTTTGATCGCACTCGAGATGAAACTCACCATAACAAACAAAGATAAGAGCATTATTAGAGAAAGAAACAAGAACATGAAAATATTGAAGAAAGAAACAATGATGATGTAAATAGAGATTTTCAACAAGAAGAAGTCCAACCAGGTATGCATGTACATATTGTCTATATTAAAATTATAGAATTCATTTATTTAAATTATTGTTTAAAATATAATTGATTGTAATTCGAATTTGATGTCTTTTAAAAAAAAAAACAG
>JASDQU010710601.1:0-27711 GCA_032191745.1 Picea mariana
CATGGGTGACAAGTGTCAACCCTAGTGCATGCGAATAAAATGACCAGGGTGAGCCGTGAGAAGAGTTCCTCTCCTCCATTCTACCTGACGGTCTGAAGGTGAACGATCGGACCTCTGCAAAAGAATACCCCGGTGCAACCCTGAAAGCCAAAAAGCCTGTGTTGACTTCAGGGATAGCCGGTACATCCTTTGTCTGAACAGTTGGAGCCTGTGCGTGGGATCTCTGCACACCTCGTGCAATCCCAAAACCAAAACTGTGAAGACTATCCCACGTTTGCTGAACCAGTTTGGGAAGCCTGTGTCTGATTTTCCAATTGGCTGTTGTGGCCACACAGCGCTGGACTGCGCAGGGCTTACTAGCCAGTGTAAGTCTGTGTCGAACCTATGTGTAACCTCTCTCCAGTTGAGGGAGGTGATTGTTGTTGGAAGAAGCAGGTTGTCAAGCCTGTGAGCAACTCTTTCCAGGAGAGAGAGTTTGCTGGGAAGTGGTTTCTTCCAGAGAGTGTCCAACACCAGCTTCAGGCTCTGAGACTTCCTGATCCGGCCTGTTGTCGAGACCAGAGAGGGAGGTTAGCATCGATGGACTATGCTTGTGAAGGTGTATACTCCCAGGCGAACATGCATGTGGGGAATGAGAGACTGGTAGTAGTGGGTGTAAGATGGCATCCTGGGAAGAATCCTTCCAGATTTTATGTGTTGTATCCCTTTAACCTCAGCCTAGCCTAGGATTCCTTGCATAGGGGGTGAGACCTGGCCACCATTGTTAATATTGTTTGAGAAGTCTGAGTCTATATTCTCGGTTGACTATAGTGGTCATGTAGAGATGGATTGCATGTGAATTGTTGTCCAGTGCAGGTGGTAATTGAGCCTGTGTGTGATCTCTCTCTAGGTGAGGGATGTGGATGTTGTTGGAAGAGGTTTCTTTCAGAGAGTGTCCAGCACCAACTTTAGGCTCTGAGACTTCCTAATCTAGCTTGTTGCCGAGACCAGAGAGGGAGGTTAGCACCGATGGACTGTGCTTGTGAAGGTGTATACTCTCGGGCGGAACAAGCATGTGGGGAATGAGAGTCTGGTAGTAGTGGGCGTAAGATGGCATCCTGGGAAGAATCCTTCCAGATTCTAAGTGTTGTTTTCCCTGTAACCTCAGCCTAGCTAGGATTCCTTGCCTTGGGGTGGAGCTTAGTCCCAACTTGGGGGTGACCCACTGCTGAGCTGATGAGCAGTGTGGTCTAAGGCTGGGAGGTTCGTGGAAGGCCTGCACTTGGTTGGTGGAATCTATCATTGATAAAGATAAGCATCTGTTTATGTTTTACTCATAGATTGCATGACTCTATTGCTTATGTTATCATGATTTCCGCTGTGTATATGATTTAGTAGGACATGCTATGGTTTGTAAATTATAGCAGTGAATAATATGTGTACTCTAATCTTGAATGTGTTTATTTGTTTAAATGCATGCGATTAATTATGAAGGAGAATGTGTTATTCTACGTAGTAACACCTACCTGGTAGCCAAGGTGTGCTACCGTTATTCTGGGTTATTTACCAAGTGGTGTTATAGTATCCTTGGTAGTTGAGTGAAAAAGGTGTGCTACAAATTGGTATTAGAGTGATTAAACATAGTATCAGAAAGTGGCACAGCGGGTGTGCTACAATCCCACTCCTCCTTTGATGTGTGCCAAAGTGGCTGATCTAGTCCCTTCCTTGGCCAATCCCACCCTTCCTCTAAAGAGTGCCTTTGTGGTTGATCCGATTCCATCATCGGTCAATCCCACTCTTCCTATGAAGAGTGCTAGCGTGGTCGATCCGATCCCATCATTGGTCGATCCTACTCTCCCTCTAGAGAGTAAACCTGATACTGCCCATGTTTTTCTCATTGATACAAAATCTACCATGCTGGGGGGCATTCCTCATTCTCCCACAAAACCCCCTCCAAGCAATGAGGGCATCCTTTTTTATTGGGGTGCGCTAACTGGACCTCATCTTCCCTCTCACATTCCTTTCCAGATTATAGTACAGGTTTGTGGTCGAGACATTCCTCAAACGCTGATAGAAGAAGGTGCGTCTCTTAGTATTTTTTCCTCTATTGATTGGCATGATTTGGGTTGTCCTTGGCTTACGCCAGTTACACAGGATTTGTTATCTTTTAACAGAAGAACTAGTCAACTTTTAGGGACCCTTCCTCAGTTTCTGGTAACTTTCGGAGGGAAAACTGTCTTTATTGATGTCATGGTAGTCTGATACCCCTTGGATTTCGCATTCCATGAGATTTGTTGTGTCCACTCTTTTTTGTGTGATATCTTTCCCTCACAATGGAAGAACTGTGACTATTAATCAACTTTCCTTCATCGGTCCTGACCGGATTACCTCCCTGAATGGTTTTTATATGACGACAATATTGCCCCCACCGCATGTCAATTATGTGACATTGTCTCCCATGACTTCAACTCTCGATGATTTGGATCCGGTCGTTGACATGGTGATCTCTTAAGTAGGTCTATTAGAGCCTGATCTCCTAACCCCTGTTGTGATCCTCGACATGTATTCCTTCCAGAGTGATTTTCTTCCATCCAATGAAGATCTCTTGGAAGCCATGATCGATTTTTGTCCCTTGACGTGGTGTACTTCCAGAGCGTTATTCTCTTGGAAGCCATGATCAAGAAGAGTCCACGAGAACAATTTCTCTTCTCTGTGGCAAGCTCGTTAAAAAATGAAATAGAGGTCACGAGCACAGTTTCTCTTCTTTGTGGAAAGCTCGTTAAAAAATGAAACAGAGGTCATGAGCACAATTTTCCTCTCTGTAGCAAGCTCATTAAAAAATGAAACAGAGGTCACGAGCACAGTTTTCCTCTTTGTAGCAAGCTTGTTAAAAAATGAAACAACAATCTAGGGATTGAACCCGGAGCCTTGAGCATAGTTTTCCTCTTTGTAGCAAGCTCGTTAAAAAATGAAACAACAATCTGGGGATTGCACCTAGAGCCCTGAGCATAGTTATTTTCCTATGTCAAGCTCATTAAAAAATGAAACAACCACCTCTCTTGAACCTTCATTTCATCCACCCTTATCCTTTTTCTCCCTCTAGTAGAGAAATTGGTGACAACCTCAAAGTCGATGAATTAATTGAAGCTTGGAGGGAATGTCTCCAGTCTTTGATGATCATTCTAGAGTTAATCCCCTAGCTTTCAAGCTGGGGGCATACCGAGCTTAGTCTTTGTTCTTTCTCGTGCTCATAAATACATGAGAATGCAACCAGGTAAACTTTTATCTCTTTTTTTGACCTACATGGATAAACAAAAAAGGAACCTCGTGTACTCGTCTTTGAGCTCTTTTCAGACTCTCTAAACATGAAAATATTGCCGAGTGATATTGCTTCCTTTCCCACTCGTTAAAAGGTTTGAAAGGGTGTCTTTTGAGTGATAATTTATCTCTTTTTTGGCCTCACGAGACTAACATTATTGAAAAGGACAACATTGGAGTCATCTTTAAGTTGTTTTTAGACTCTCTAAATATTAAAAACCTCCAAGTTTACCTTCTCTGGACTCGTTAAACAATCATATATTAAAGAGCCCATATGGGATCAAACCCTTACTTCTTCCAGTTCGTTAAACAAAGGAAGAGGGACTTACCGAAGGTGAGTCATATTGAGCATCTGTTACCCTCCTCGAGCTCATTAAATTAAAAAGAGTTGCTCGTCTATCTGGATGGGGGGGAAATTGAAAGAAGCAAGCTGGGCAGTTTTTTGAGAACACTACCAGTACTCTTACAGTCGCCCTTGAACATGACACTTTTTCTTTGCACACATTGTAATCCATTGAACCTCTGCACTGAGCCAATCCTCTAAGTTTCTTTTACTCCTTTGGGTCACCTGATGAAAGTCACAGCATCCACTGCATCATCAAGTTTTAGTCCATGTCATGTTTCTGTTGTTGTGCCTCAGTGTTCAAGGGAAGTATCTTCCTCGAGAGTCAACCATAAAAAATATCTTGTTTCAATACCCGTGTCAGTCCATGTTCATTCAATATACCAATTACATCTATGTGTCTGTTTCGTGTCATTGATGGGGGATACATCAAGGCCATCCTTCGACGAGTCTATTCCTATCGAATTCAACACATTATCCAGGGACTCGGACTTAGAAACCAGTTGGTATCTTGGGACCTGCATGCCTCAATGGCAGGCCTCCTCGTGTCAGAAAGTGGGTTTACATCATTGACCTTTGATCGGATGATTCCACAGATGTTCAACTTCAACTCATCTATTCACATTCGTTGGAATGTACTAGATTACCATGGGAATCATTGACATCAATGGTGATTTCCCTCACACTTGTTAATGGTTTACATCATTGACCGGTAATAAAGTGGTTTTCTCCATGTTTGACATTAGGACATCTATTCGCATGGTTAGATTCATACTGCATCTGGATCGGTAAGAAGAACTTGGGTTGAGTGTCATCACTCTTATGTATACTTTTCCCAGGTTGTGAAGGATTTCTTTTGAACTATGGCACATATACTGTCACATAGATCCACTTTGTATTGGTCATGGCTATGTCTTGTCATCTCGTAGATCCACTGTGTATTCTTCATGGCTACGATCAGTTCAGGTCATAGGAGTATAGATCCACATTGTATCTACAGTGGATATACCATTTTGTCAATATAATTATGGATCCACAGTGTATTTTACGGTGACCATACCTAAAAAGTCTTTATCACTCAAGCATAGGTATGCCTGCCTTGGGTTTTCAAACATGTCATAATATTTGTTTGATGGTTGTGTGAAACTTTTTCTAGTTTCTCTGCATCCATACCCTTGCTCGAATAAGTCTACAAAGTACTTTAGTCATCATCGTCTTCTAACTTCGTACTTTGGGGGGAAATCTGTTACACCTCAAAATTACTCACTTTGATAGTTTCACAAGTGTCATCACTATGAGTGTTGTAAGTGTTGCATCTTGTTCACAAGTGTCACATTATAACTACAAGTGTTGCAAGTGTCACAAATAGTATACTTATATCTTTCCTATGTCGTTCCTCTAACGACATCACAAAGACACTTAAGACACCTCAAAGGCTAGTTTGGAAGAAGAGAAGTCACTTGACAGGGAGTACAAAACTTTTTCCATGGAAAAAACACTCAAAAAATGAATTTTGGAGAGGAGCGCTCCCCTACCCACTGTCAGGGAGTGCTGGCACTCCCTGAGCCTCTTTGGGGGAGTTCTTGAGCGCCCTGTGCATCCTTTTGGGGGAGAACTACCCTTTTTTTAGAAAATTCTGGATTTGTTGAGGCAAATAAAGGAAGAATCCTTCAATTCCTAAAGGTAGTTGGATTCGAATAGATGGTCAAGGCATGATCTTAGGGGAGAGCCTCAACTGAAGGAGAAGAATCCTCAACTCATCCCAAAGATCTCTTAAGTGGTTGGACCTCTCCAAGGTTATATAAGGATACCTTCTCATGGTGAAAGGTACAAGGAAGATTGAGAATTATACCTAACTTATGATCTCATAAGAAGGTATTGACAATGGAGATTGAGAATTACATCAAACTATGATCTCATGAGTGAGGTGTCATCAAAGAAATCAGTGGAGATTATTTGAGAAAAGGGGTTGGACAAGGAGAACTAGAAGAGGCTGCTACACCTTCATTCAAAGGATTGTAAGTATCTTTACTTGTTCTCATTAATAATCAATGCTTGGCATGTTTATTTCAAACTTGTGCTTGTTCTATATGGGTTTGTCTATAGTAGATGGATCTATGATTGAGATAATCTCAGTAGAGTAGGAAGTCCATTGTATCTTTGTTTGTCTTACAGGATCTCTTAGGGAGCTCAGGATCGAAGCTGAACGAGGAATTTGCATGGACAAACATCGCTAATAAGGTACATATCTTTCTCCTTCTCTTTCATTCATTAGCTTGATAGGATCTAAAAGGAAGTCAGTGTCCATGTTAAGCACTTTCTATATTGGCCTTAGGATTCTAGAGACCAAGAGGGAATCCTCTTTTCCATAGGGGGATTCACCTTCAACAACGACCCTGCACAATGAGAATTGAATGGGGCCAATGTTGAAATTTCTTCTAAATGTGACTGTATGCGTCAAAATTTGACATGGTTAGACTAGACACATACCTTGACAATGTGGGATGGTTTCAATACTCAAGTATGTATTATGTACATAATACCTTGACATGTTCCCACATAATATTCGATATCGTCCACATTTTCATCAATGTTCATGATGCATGTCTATCACATTGTCATCATTCACCATTCCCTTCTATATAATCTTTGTTGGAACTCTCTTGAAATGTATTGGAACTTCCAACATGCCCATCACCAATATCATCCATTGTTGGTCCTTGATCAAGTTTTTAGGATCCTTGGTCATGTTTGACCTATTTTGGAACTTTAAAAGGCTGTTGAAGGCAGAGCGCAAGTCGAAGTGGAGATCGTAGGATCACGACCCCTTTCTTAGGGATTTTTGGGTTTTGGGCTTATTTAACAGGTATGGGGATGTTGGACCATGGGTTTATCCATGTTTAGGCCCATTTTGTAATGTATAAATAGAAAGCTAGGCGATGTAAGTAAAAGAGGGTGCAAGTGTGTGATACCAAGTGCTAAGTTCAAGTGATAGCTGGACATTCTTTGTGCATGTTGTGTGAGACTTGCAAGGCTAAGTGCAAGTGACTGTAAGGGATTGAGTAGAAGCTTTGTGATGTAACCTAACTTGGGGAAATAGGATCTGGCGAGGTGTGCATAGATATCCTGTCCTATGCGGAGTAGGATCTTGTGGTTCTGTGCATGTAAAATATCAACAGAAGATAATAAAAGAGAAGAAGAGTTGGTGGATGTAGCCCCAGGCTAGGGGTGAACCATGTATATCCTATGTTGTTATGCTTTGTGCGATGTATTGATGTGTTTATGTGTTTACTTTCTTAATGCTTTGGCATAGATAAATCATAGATAGATCTGTTGATGTTTTGTGCTTAATAATATGAATAAGTGCTAGATCTAACCTATGTGAATGTGCTTAGTGCTCGACTATATTAGATCTAGGTGAATACTGCGATGCTCTGTGATTAGGGTTTTAACTGTGAAGTAGATACTGGTTAAAGACTAATGAACTGTAACTGCTAAGTGCTTTGATAGAATATTCTAATCACAGATCTGTGTCCCAGCTAAGGTTGTAGACACTGGAGTCCTGCAACCACCCCTGCCTCTACCTCGGGTGAGACTGCATCTACTTCGTAGGTGTTTCCAAAAGGGCCAGTAGTTAGGGTTTTGTTGTTGTGTTGTTGAAGCATTGAACCCTGGGTCTACCCCTGTGCCAACAAATGGTTCCGTTTCCGGCACCTGAAACTGTAATTGTTGGGAACTGAATAAACGAGAAATCTCTATGCATAGATCTGTTGCCGCACAGTATTCTACTTGAACTGTAAAGATCTGTGCTAAGAAGAGAAGTCAGATCTGAAGAAAAGAGGTAAGATCTTGAAGCTTTGTGCTCTGATAGAGGTAAGAACAGTAAAAAGTTTTGATTGAAAAGGTAAGATAAGTGGAAATTTGTGTTTCAAAAGTATGGATCTAGGTATGTTTGATAAATTTTGTCCTAGCCTGAAAACTAGGGCACAGCTAGAAGAAAGAAGATTTGATATGAGTAGATTTGATAGAAATGATGAAAGATATGTTATTCCTATGCAAAGAAAGAATGTTTGGACTAACAAATGGATGCAGGATTCTAGAAAGAATTTTTTGTAGGTTAGTTACTGTGACCCTAGTGCACAGTACAGGAAAGGTTGGGGATTGTTCAAAAGAAAGAGAGGATTAACTCTTTGCTATAGTTGCAGAAGACCAGGACATATTGCTAAGGAGTTCCCTGGTAGAGATCCTATTTGTCTTTGTTGTAAATCTATGGACCATGAAGTTTTGGATTTCCCTAGAATGATTGCTAAGGTTGACACAATGAATATGAGACAAGAAAACCTTGAGGAAGATCAAGAAACTAATACCATGGCAAAACCCCAGAAAGAAATCAGAAAATGTATTGCTACAAATGAAAGAAACCCTAAATGATCACAGAAATATCAACTTATCAGATATCTTCAAAGAAAAAGAGTGCATAGAAACAAGAATAGGAGAATTCGACATTGACTGTGTTCTGGATGAAGAAACACAAGTGAACATCATGACAGAAAGAACTTGGGAAATTTTAGGAAAGCCTGCTATGATTTCTTCATTGGGAGGAATAGGATTATTCAGAGGAAAGTTGATAACCCTATGTGTAAGACTCACCCATATGTCTATGAGTGCTCATGGAACTTTGAAAGAGGAATATTTTGAGGTTGTTAAATTTATTGATAATGGCACCCCATTTTCTATGTTATTAGGAAAACCTTAGATTGAGAAGGATTAGGCCAGAAGAAAATAAGAGGAAGTCTTAGAACACAAGAAGAAAGAATTAAAAGATTTCATGACTAGGAGGATAACACACTTGATTGAAGAACAGGAGAACAAAGAAAAGCAATTTAGAACCAAAAAATTTGATGTCGAAGTTGAAAGAACACAAGAAGACTCACAGAAGAGTGGAGAACCTACCCTGGACGAAGAAGAAGTATTTCCCTTGAACCCTATGAAAGAATCTCAACATTACGAAGTTACTATGCCAAAAGGAGATAAGAATCAGAATGGAAAGAAGAATATTGAGACAAAGATCACAGGGAAGAAGGATAGAAATCTCAGTAAGAAGAGAGCAAAGTTGCAGAATGTTCCAGAGGGGACTTTGCAGAAGGAAGATTTGAAAAAAGGAAATTCGTCAGGATATCAGAACAACGCAACATGGCACTTCACCATGGTGAATCAATATAATCGTTGAAGGCATTATGACCATTAGACCGATGCCCCTAAATGGTTAGAACAACAATTACAATCAAAAATCTCATCTTTAGACCATTGGGACCACACCGCAATGGACATAACCGCATTGATGAAGGCCTCTTGTCCATTGGAGAAGACCCGTTGCATCGCTGTCTACTTATTCCATCGAATGCTGCACCAAGAACACTTTTTTGAAATGTATCCAAGCTAACTCATTTCTACCGCGTTGCATTTACTAAGATCAACACATGTTCTATTTCTTTGAGAACCAATTTATCAATCTGAGTTATCCGATATTGAGCGTGTATGTCAGATGAACTCAACGCAGCTGAAAAGTGTGTAGAAGAAGTTCTAATTGATATAATGGCTGAGAAAGTAATGTCCACAGGGATTCAAGCCTCGTCAACAAGAGGAGTGCAAGCCTACCTGTCAACTACTCATGGATCTGGACCATCCCGAGTTGCAGCAAAGAAGAGAACCAAGCATCGAGATGACTTAGCGAATGCAAAGTTAATCCCGATTATTGTTCTCGACTACATCTCGCCTTTGGTTGGCGCTATGAGTTGTGATAGTGTCTCGAGGGATTTTGAGTATACCTTGGTTACCGCATACCTCCCGAAGGGGATACGTGCAGTTAGAACGCAACAGGATAAGATTGTGACATTAAAATTCAATGACTTCAACCTAGGGGACCACAAGAACTATAGTATGCTCGCCCCTCATAGGTACTTGACTAAGATGAAGGGGAAGAACTCGAGGATAATCCCCCAACCATGGACTATGAATCTCGTACAGTCCACCATCTTGAATGTGATGAAGATTCCACATTTTGACAGGCACCAGGAGGTTAATGTGTGTTTTAAGCTCTTGTTATTGTGCTATCACGACGACTATATATGGCTAGACAGAAGCATCATAGTCAATCCGACGTTGATACATAGGATCACTGGATTGAGCATGCAGGAACCTGACTCACAAGACTTCTACCCAGGGAAGGTTGCAGACCGCGTGCTGGCATAGAGTATTAAAGACACATATGGTGATGTAGAAAATGGGATGTGAGGCTACAAGGTAGATTTCATCCAGAATGGCGTAGCGTGTTTGGCCTGCCAACTGATTGCAGGAAAGCTAGTGAGAAAGAAAAGACGTACGCAGGTCATGGGGTTCGTTGTTGACCTCGCCAAAAAATGTGTAGAAGTACTCCAAATGAACTGGGTGAATTACTTAGTCAACCAGCTTGAATTGGATTTTCGTGAAGCTCATGATCAAGGCTATGAGTTCCATTTTAGCTAGTTGTTGATCCTCATAACGTTTACTACTTCGAAGATGTCGAAAGGTGCAACCTTCCCAGATATTGAGCCATTCGATCCACTCGCTGCAAAGTTCACCATGCTCTGGTACTCGAGCGATATGGGAAAACAATGGCAGTCGAACACAGTATTTCACGCATACTATCTCCAGTTGAAGAGGGCTATTGGGGTTGTCCCTCGTATGACGTCGAACAACCTGTGCTGGTTCATACCCCTCATGAAGTTCCACGTAGATCAACACTTTATTTATATCACTGCGCGTGCAGACAAGCATAAAGAAGAGATTCAGTCATACTATAAGCTCACAGAGGAGGACCTCAAGGAGATAAGTAAGGACTGGTCTGTAGATCTCCTTATCCCTATTGATCCCATAGAAATGTCTGATCCTAAACTACTTGGCAACTCAGAGGCCACTCACGAAGAAAATGATACACCTGGAACCAACAGAAGGAAGAAGACCGAAGAGGTACAAAAACTGAGCAGCATACTAGAAGAAACCACCTCAGAATCACCGGGATGAGGAGGTGATGACGAAGTAGATAAAGAAGAGACCAATGGAAAAGATGATCAGCAGAAGCAAGGAAAAGTAACACCGCCTAGGGATCCTATGGATGAGATTGATCCCTCTAAGAAAATAAAGGTTTCCCCCATGAAACCTACCTCGAGGAAGAAATCCAGAGCTAGTAAGACTAAGTTGTAGACCGTTCTCATGCTCGATGAATTAGACTTCATCATTGCAGTTGTATTAGACGCTTCACAGGATATTATGTAGAACACAAAAGCCAAGAAAGCAGCCATGTATGATAGAATTGAGATAGAACTCACAGGGGTACAACAAACCCTTCAATCCAACCACGCAGTATCCACTGCGCCCCCACCATCATAAGAACCAGAGTTGGGAGATGAGCCTGCCCAACTCCACAAAATAGTTGATGCGATCGAAGCTCACCTTCGTTGAGTGCAAGAAGAGAAAGAACAGGCCACGCTGGCCCTGAAGTAAGCACAACAGGAAATGGTAGAGCAACGTTGAGTTGCACAATAGGAGAAGGATGATCTCCACACCAAGTTTGAAGAGGAGAGAGCGCAGGTCAAACAAGAGAGAGAGCAGTTGCTCGTAGAACAACTCAGATTCAAAGAAGCAGTGAGAAGAGCACTTCTCTCTGTGATAGGCTTAGATCAAAAGGCGGAAGAACCAATGGAGCAGCAAGTAGCGCATCTTGCGAAAGCTATCCAACAACTTCAATAGAGAATTGCATACCTAGAGCTACAAATAGTTCCAAGTACCCCACAGGACGTGCGATATCAAAGAGAAGCCACTGCCCAGAGTGCAGTTGAGAGGATCAGAGCATTTTATCTGGAATGTAAACAACTTAGCAGTAGAAGTGCAAAAGCCTACGAGTGACTTACTGAATACCCTGAACTAAAGGAATTGGTGTCACAACTCTAGGAGGCAAAGCAACAAACAACGATAGTATAGGCATAGTTGAAGCTCCTGTCAGTAGTTGAAAGGATGAATTGATTCCAAGAACAATGCACTTCTCAACATCAAGTCCACACCATACAGAGAAAAGTCATGGAAGTAACTCAGAGACTCCAACTAGTCTAGGACGAAGTCTGCCAACTGTTTGAGGAGATTGAAGGTTGAGGAGTAGAGCTGGAACAAATAGTCACTGTAGTCAAACAACGCTTAGAGGGACCTATCAACGAAGTAGTTATCCAAGAGTTCACTGAGTAAGAGGCCTTGGTGCAACAACAGGTCGAAGCAGCTCGAGGCTTTTGAAGCAGATCTACCGAGACTAGAGTGACTCGGGACGAGTCATAGGTGAGTTTTGGGGGCCTGTTGGCCCTTGACCAAGTTTTGAGGATCCTTGGTCATGTTTGACCTATTTTGGAACTTCGATAGGCTGTCGAAGGTGAAGCATAAATCGAAGCAGAGATCGTGGGATCTTAGCCCCTTGCTTATGACTTTTTGTGTTTTGGGATTATGTAACGGGTATGGGGATGTTGAGCCCATGGGTTTACCTATGTTTAGGCCCATTTTGTAATGTATAAATAGAAAGATAGGCGATGTAAGTAAAAGAGGGCGCAAGTGTGTGATACCAAGTGCTAAGTGCAAGTGATAGTTGTACATGCTTTGTGCATGTTGTGTGAGAGTTGCAAGGCTAAGTGCAAGTGACTGTAAGGGATTGAGTAAAATCTTTGTGCTATAACCTAACTCGGGGAAGGAGGATCTAGTGAGGTGTGCATAGATCTCTTGTCCTATGCAGAGTAGGATCTTGTGGCTCTGTGCATGTAGAAGATTGACAGAATATAATAAAAGAGAAGAAGAGTTGGGGGATGTAGCCCCAGGCTGGGGGTGAACCATGTATATCCTGTGTTGTTATGATTTGTGCAATGTATAGATGTGTTTATGTTTTTACTTGCTTAGTTCTTTGGCATAGATAAATGATAGATATATTTGTTGATGTTTTGTTCTTAATAATATGAATAAGTGCTAGATCTAACCTATGTGAATGTGCTTAGTGCTCGACTGTATTAGATCTAGGTGAATACTGCGATGCTTTGTGATTAGGGTTTTAACTGTGAAGTAGATACTGGTTAAATATTGATGAACTATAACTAATAAGTTCTTTGATAGAATATTGTAATCACAGATCTGTGTCCCAGCTAAGGTTGTAAACACTAGAGTCCTACAACCACCCTTGCCTCTACCTCAGGTGAGACTGCATCTACTTCGCAGGTGTTGCCGAAAGGGCCAGTAGTTAGGTTTTTTTTGGTGCGTTGTTGAAGTGTTGAATCCTGGGTCTACCCCTGTGCCAACATCCATCAACCCTGCATAGTGAGAAATGAGTGGGTCCAATGTTGAAATGTCTTCCAAATGTGAATGTATACATTGAAATTTTACATGTTTAGACAAGGTGGATTCCTTGACAGTATGGGAGGTTTTTAAGACTCAGAGACATATTTATCTTCATCATCACCATCATCATGGTTTTCATTTCCATCTTCATCATCATCATATTCATCATGACCCAATTTTTCCATCCATTCCAACAAAGATCAAACCTGACATACCCATATTTACAACGAAACCTGATTAAGAACCAAGATGCCAATTTCCATGTATTTGTCTTTTTCTTGTGGCATTCTTCTAGATGATTAAACCATGATTCTATTGAGTTGAGACATCCAAAAATAAGTTTATAGGGTCCAACATTCAAGTGGTTTAATGGTTAATAGGTTAGGGATTATATCGGGTGAAGGGATTAATGACATCCATTGACCCTACATGGTTAGCAGTGAATGAGGCCACCCTTGAAATTTCTCCAAACTGTGCATGTATGCATCGAAATTTGACATGGTTATACTAGACACATGCCTTGATGGTATGGGAGGGTTTCAAGACTCAAGGATGTCTGATGTATCCACATAATCTTCGAGATTGTCCATGTTTCAAGGGGTTAGGGGTTATATGGTATAAAGGTTAAGGTCTTAGGCTTAGGCTTAGTGAAACATTTCATTTTTTTTTTAAATATAAATTAATGAACAAACTTGGATACATTTAGCCAAATGGTTTGGATTTACATTGTTTTACATATACGATATACGTAAAAAAAAAAAAAAATTGCATATTTAATGTATTGTTATTGAATATTTTCTTCATCCTAGTTCAGTACAAGTCTAACCAATAACCTGAGAGCACCTATAAACCATTATCAACTAATAAATGACCACTAACCATGATAACTCTTATCCAAGTAATCCTATTTTTTTTTCCAAAAATTCATAGCAAATATTGAACACTTTAAGGATATTGCAATAGGTAATTTGTATCGATATAAATAATAGTGAAGCATTTCAAAGTTTGGGCCATAAGAATCAACATTTTTAAAACATGGATTACAAATAATTATAAAAGTTTAGAAGTCTTGGTCATTAACATTATTGTCTGCAACAATGTCATCCAATGTATCATTGTCAATGTTCATATGTTCTTTCAAGTATTTAATATTATCATCATCCTCATATTGACCTACATCATCTTCATCATCATTGAAATTTGACTGTAGACCATCTATATTGTTACCATATGTATTTGGATCATCATTTTCTATACCATCCATATTTTTGTCTTCCATAACATCATCTAACTCTGGATTGTTGTCTTCTTGTGCATGAACATAACCATATTCAACATCATCATGGATGTCAATTCTTTTCATGTCCTCAAATCCCTCTCTCTCATTTTGTTGGCCATCATTGTTTTGTTCAATATCCACTAATGCATCATCAAATAAATTCCTTAATCTTGGATCATAATGTATGACAAATATCCATTTCGAGTCCAAAATATCTTCATAGAAAAATACCTGCATATGAACGACATACATATATTAGATGTATATTATAACAATTTTATTGATTAATAAACACATATATATTATCAAAATAAACTATGAATTAATATTTTAATGATCATTGTCACTTCTTATTTGAGTTAACGAAATACCCCCTCACAATGAATTGATAGAAAATAAGGCTCCTTATCCTCCGGTAGGAACCTCAAGGAATTTATAGAAAACAATCCACTATGGGTATCATGTCTTTGTGTCCTCTCAAACGCTGCATGCCATCTACACTTAGAAATACAACATTTAAAAGAGTGGTAATCCAACTCAATAATTTCTTGGATTTTCCCAACATATTGTAGATTCCCTTCAATAATATTCTTATCTTTTGATCTTTCTCGACTAGATTTCTTGAAATCAACCATGATTCCACAATCAAAGGATCGTCTCTTTACATCTACACTTTATACATGAGAATTCTGTCCATATGCCCAAATTGAAATATATTTCCTCTCTTGTGAAAGACCATTTGTTTAAGTGAAAACAAATATAAAGACAACTATTAAAATAGTTAATAGTGTTAAAATTGTAAGGAAACAATATTTTGTAAAATTCCAATTGTACCTTTGTTTCACATCCTCTACACATGTTGATTTCATCTTCTATTATGTTTGAATCTATACCTATTGTTATCACATATAAATTTTGGGATTATGATGTATCTACATGGGTTTCTAAAATGGCATAATTAGAGATTGCATTATAAAACTCATGTTTTAATTTTGACAACAAATGTGATTTTCGGTAGCTAAAAGAAGATTTTTTATGCTTATTAGATACCGAAAGTTAAAGCATTCGGTAGCTAAATGGTTCGTTTACACCTATAATAAGCTTTTGAATGTGTATAATATTACAAGTGACTAAAGGGCCCTATCACTCTCCTAAACCACCATTTGTACACATGATATAATTTGTTTATATGATGCCTAAATTGTTTTCGATCATCATTAGTCTGATTTCCTAAAAATCCCTTTCGATGATCATTAGTCTAATTTCCTAAATCGCTTTCGATCATCATTAGTCCAATTTTAAAGAAGCATGATGCTTTGTTTCCTCCATGTATAGTCAAGAAATCATAACCCTAGATCATGCCAATAATTATAACTGGTTTGATTTAACGACCATCATCGTTCAAATACATTGAATCGGTTGCTTGTTTTTTTTTTAATTATTTAAAATCTTACCACAGTCGCCCAAAGCACTTTCATCTTTAGATTCTCCATTCTTGAGCCATTTTCCTTAATTATTCTTTCATGCTTATACTAATTCAATTTCCTTCCCTTACATATTTTGTTTCCTTCATCTTCGGTCCGAATTTGAGCAACCTCTGAATAGTCACTAGTTTTTCAACATGAAAATTGCAAAAGGAGGTTTTGTTCTTAGAAAGGAATTGCAGGAATTTACATATCTTGAGGCACATCCTGACGTCTGTGAGTTGTTTTAAAACATTGGATGCTAGAGGTTTTTCCAAAAACTCCAGGGATATCATCAGGGTCTCACAGAGGCGTTTGCTAAAAAATTTGATGGGGTTAAGATTCAACTTGGACCTGTTCTGATGAAAATAGATGAGGCAAGTATAGAAACATCTACAAAGATTCCAGGTGAAGGTGAAAAATTGTTGAATACCACCTCAGTCAAGGGAATAAATTTCATACCATTTCTCAAAAAGGAACATCATAACATGAAATGGCAACAGGAAATTCCTAGAAGTTATTTGGAGCATAAATGGCAGGACTTGTTGAAGATCATTCAGGTTTATATCATGTGTGAAGGGAGATATGGAAGGACTATAATTTATCATTTTATATTTCTTCTTCACTTCACTGGTAAGAAACCTTTGAATATTCCTTATTATTTATTTAAAATCCTTACCAAAATGGCTTCCAAGGTTCAGGCTAAGCCCCAAAAGGCTAGCAACAGTTTGTTTCATCATGGCCTAATCAAACTTTTAGTGTTAGAGGAGTTGAGTAGAAGGGATAAAACCTGGGGTTACCTTTTTGGGGGGGGAGAGTTTGAACAAGAATCTCAACCACAAGGAAAAGGAGCTTCCTCACAGCAAGTAGAGACCCCAAAGAAAAGTAAAAGAAAGAGGAGAGCATTGTCACCTATAGAACCTGTAATAGAGGCTTCCTCATCAAAATCAAAGGAAATTAAAAGGAAGTTTGAATTTGGGAAAGATGCAGAGGGTCAAAGAAATGCCACTACTAAAAACATCCTCAATTTTCCATATTTAGATTCAGAGTCACCTGTTGCTGCAATAGAGACTCCAAAAAAGGAAATACCTGAAACATCATCGAAGAAAGGGGTTAGTAAACAAACTAAGGTTCAGAAAATAAAAAATGAACTAGCATAGTTACAGGTATTAGAAAGGTATCTCAAAACAAAGAATGAAACTCTTAAAAAAACATCTCTCAAAACTAGTTTTGCATTGGACAAGTTAACCATTAAATATGAGACTCTAAAGCACAAGAAAAACAAGATTTGGAAACAAAATAACAAATTGCAGAAAATTAATAGGGGTTTGAGGTTTAAACTTGCTCCTAGAAGACCAAAACCTAAATCTCGTCTCAGTCTTGATACCTTAGCAGAAACATCTCTCAGTTTGCATTAAGGTACTTATGACCAATTTTGAATGAACATCAACATTTTTGACAAAAAATCAAGAGGTTGATGTATGATAGATGAAGTATCTCTCAGTTTGAACAAACATTTTTGATCCAACATCAACATGTTTGACCAATTTTGAAACAGTTACAAGTTTCGACAGCTAAAGAAAGGTTCAAATTTCATACTTAGCTGCCGAAATATCATTCCCAGAAAATTGGGAGCTAAGTGCACTATGTTTTGACCCCTCCACCTACCAAAAGTTCTGTTATGTACAAAGAGCATAGAAATCTTCCCAGATTGATGCATATTGGCTCTAGAACACTCTAGAAGGCTTCCAAAACGACCTTTCAGTTGTGACACGTTATCAAGTTGTTGCCACCACTTTCATATCTAATTAGATAAGGTTATTAAAGTAAGTCAAAGTATGTCCTATTTTTTGGGATTTTGTCGTAACTTCTCAAAATTTAGGGTACGAGTCATCAAACAGTTGTTTCTATTTTAGGAAAAAGTTTATCTTTGTAACAAAACCTATCTAAATAGATTCGACCTCCTCGAAACTATATATTCTATGTTTTCTAATGTAAGAGAGGTTCGACTTTCATACATGAAGGCTATTGGACTGTGTATCAATTTCTCAGAACATATTTATGAATCAATACAGAATCACATTACTTTTAGAGGCAAAGATTCATCATGGTGTTGTTCTCAGTGTGATTTTTCCTGTTAATTATTATCTCCATTATTATTTGTTCTTTCTAGTATTTAGCTGAGAGTAAATGTTTGGAATTCATCTACATTTGATGCTCCATTCATACAGTAAATAATTGTTATGTGTTTAAATATTGTTGGTTCATAATTCATCCATGCTTGATGCTCTGCTCAAAGTAATCAATCTTTCTGTATTTCATCTAAAGTTACATTGAGAACTCACGCTTTTCTAGATTCTCTCAGTGTGATGGCATGCCCCTTTCTCTTTTCTGCTGCCACCCAAAATATTGTCTATTGTTGAAGAATAACACTTACTTTTCCTTTTCTTTCTAAAAGTACACCACCATTTATTAGCTCAACATTTTAATTTCATAATTTGACTCCTTTTCCCAATGGTACTTTCTCTCTTGCTTTTCCTACCATATCTTTAAAACAAAAAAAAACCTATCTTATATCAGAATCTGACCTTTGAGTGTTATTGTTGTATATTTCTTGAGTGTGAAAGCCTTTTGTCTTTTGAGAGAGACCTCTCTGATTGTATAGGTCAAAATACAATCTAAATCTGGTTGAAATGGTTACCTTGGGGTTTCTTTGATACAACCTAAATAAAATACCAAGTGCTAACATTTTGGCGTCATTTTTGGGGACCGAAGGTGAAATATTCCATGGGAGAGATGACAATTTCAGATCTGATTGTTAATCGTGGACAAAACTCAGAAACAAGGAGGTTGTAAATCATCCACCTGGCGACTCCATTATCATTTGTATCCATATGATAAAATATCAATGGCGACTCCATTGTATGAAGTTTTTAAATCTTGAATAAGGTAATAGTGACTCCACTGGATTTGATGAAGAACTCATATGCTACTACAATTGTTTCAAGGTATGCATGTTTCAAATTTTCACAAATTTATGGTTTCCCGAATCCTTTACCGAAGGATGAATATTTTTTAAGAAATGGTTTGAAATTTAATGGAGATGATATGAGTTTGACTTTGAATCATATCTCAAACTTTCATGACTTTACTGAGTTGCTTAGAGTCAAGCATGAAAATGTTTTCATGATAGTTTTTTATGATTCATTTCAAGGGAAGTGTAGGAGTTGGGATGAAGGTTTTCTTGCTAGATCTATTAGAACTATTACAAGTTTTTGGGTTGTAATTTTGGAAATATGGATGGAGGGGGCATATTTTATGGCAGAATCTCCTTCCATTCAAGATTTTAGAGAATGGAACAATATGTTCATTGATGACGAGGGGGATGAAAACTTTCCTGCATTTTTGTCTTCTTATTTAAAATCATGTAAATATTGCTCAGAGCCCAAGATTTATTTTTTGGATGAATTTTCCAAATACATTGAGGGAGAGCTTAGAGCTTTATAAGATCAGAAAATATCCCAAATTCCTTCATTTCAGTGTCTTCCTCGTGAATTTTTATTTTAGCAAAAGCAAAATGGCACATGGCTACCTTTGCCCTTTGATATTGGGGATCAACAAACAAAATTTGAGAACCATGTTTTCTATGATGTTGTAGCTAGATATATGGAAATATTTCTCATCTTAAATTCAAAGCCATGTATTCACTGTGAGATACAGAAGTATCATCAGTTGCCTTTGTTGTTACATATTCAAATTTTGACCTTTTTGAAACACTGTCAGGCAACCATGTTAGCGGAGAAACTACTTTACTGGTTGCATTATAATTTTAGTGTCACTCAACCCAACAATTATCTTCAGTAGGGTAGGTAGGTGTGAAAATAAGCTTGTTGGCCAAGCATATTTTTCAGTGTGTTTCATTTTAACTTTCATATTTTCATTTTCAGTTTGGAGCAAATTTACAGTTTTGGTTTTCAGTTTCAAAGTGGGTTGAGTTTTTAATTGGAGAAGTTCACAGATCACAGTTTACAAGCTGCAAGTTGGAGGTTGAGAACAACCCAATGGATAAGGAAATATATCTATGCTTTCTTTACTACCTCACAACGAGGACAATATCCCCAGTTAGAGCGATATGTTAGAACATATAAATTTTTGGATTATGATGTATCTACATGGATTTGTAAAATGGAATAATTAGAGATTGCATGATAAAAATCATTTTTAAAATTTTTACAACAAATGTAATTTTCGGTAGCTAAAAGATGAAATTTTATGGTTATTAGCTATCGAAAGTTAAAGCATTCAATAGCTAAATGGTTCATTTACACCTATCATAAGTTGTTGAATGTGTAGAATATTACAAGTGACAAAAGGTTCCTATCACTCTCCTAAACCACCATTTGTATGCATGATATAATTTGTTTATATGCTACCTAAATCACTTTCGATCATCATTAGTCCAATTTCCTAAAAATCGCTTTTAATAATCATTAGTATGATTTCCTAAATCACTTTCGATCATCATTAGTATGATTTTAAAGAAGTATGATTCTTTTTTTCCTCCATGTCTAGTCGAGAAATCATAGCCCTAGATCGTGCCAATAATTATAACCGGTTTGATTTAACGACCATCATCGTTCAAATACATTGAATCGATTGCTTGTTTTTTTTAAATTATTTAAAATCTTGCCACATCCACCCAAAGAAATTTCATCTTTCGATTCTCCATTCTTGAGCCCTTTTTCTTCATTCTTCCTACATGCTTATACTAATTCAATTTCCCGCCCTTACATATCATGTATCCTTCATCATCGGTCAGAATTTGAGCAACCTATGAATAGTCACTAGTTTTTCGACATGAAAATTGCAAAAGGAGGTGTTGTTCTTATAAAGGAATTGCAAGATGTTACATATCTTGAGGTGCATCCTGATTCCTGTGAATTGTTTAAAAATGTCAAATGCTACTAGTTTTTCCAAAAACTCCATGGATATCATCAGGGTATCATAGAGGCGTTTGTTAAAAATTTTGATGGGGTTAAGATTCAACTTGGACCCGTTCTGATGCAAATATATGAGGCAAGTATAGAAGTAGCTACAGAGATGTCAGGTGAAGGTGAAAAATGGTTTAATACCACCTCATTCAAGGAAATCAATTTCAGACTATTTCTCAAAAAGGAACATCAAAACATGAAATGGCAACAGGAAATTCCTAGAAGTTATTTGGATGATAAATGGAAGGATTTGTTGAAGATCATTCAAGTTTATATCATGTGTGAAGGGAGATATCATTTTAGATTGATTCTTCACTTCATTGGTAAGAAAACTTTGAATATGTCTTATTATTTACTTAAACGCCTTACCAAAATGGATTCCAAAGTTCAGGCTAACCCCCAAAAGGCTAGCAACAGTTTGTTTCATCATGGCCTAATCAAACTTATAGCGTTAGAGGAGCTGAGTAGAAGGGATAAAACTTGGGGTTATCTTTTGTTTTTGGGAGAGTTTGAACAAGAATATCAACCACAAGGAAAATGAGCTTCCTCATAGCAAGTAGAGACTCCAAAGACAAGTAAAAGAAAGAGGAGATCATTGTCACATGTAGAACCTATAATAGAAGCTTCCTCATAAAAATCAAAGAAAATCAAAATGAATCTTGAATTTGGGAAAGATGAGGAGGGTCAAATAAAGGCCACTACTACAAACATCCTCAATTTGCCATATTCATATTCATATTCAGAGTCACCTGCTACTGCAATAGAGACTCCAGAAAAGGAAATACCTGAAACATCATCAAAGAAAGGGGTTAGTAAACAACCTAAGGTTCAAAAACTAAAAAAATAACTAGCAGAGTTACAGATATTAGAAAGGTATCTCAAAACAGAGAATGAAACTCTTAAAAAGACATCTCTCAAAATTGGTTTTGCATTGGACAAGTTAGTCATTAAATATGAGACTCTAAAGCACAAGAACAAGAAGCTTTGGAAGAAAAATAAAAGATTGCAGAACATTAATAGGGTTTTGAGGTTTAAACTTGCTTCTAGAAGACCAAAACCTAAAGCTTGTCTTAGTCTTGAGACCTTAGCAGAAGCATCTCTCATTTTTCATTAAGGTTCTTATGATAGATGGAGTAGGGTTAAAGACCGAACATCAACATTTTTGACCAATTTTGAAGCAGTTATAGCTTTCGACAGCTAAAGTAGGGTTCAAATTTCATACTTATCTTCTAAAATATCATTCCCAAAAAATCGGAAGCTAAGCACACTCTTTTTTTACCCCTCCAGCTACCGAAAGTTCTGTTATGGATAGAGAGCATATAAATCTTCCCAGATTGATGTGGATTGGTTCCATAACACTCTAGAAGGCTTCCAGAATGACCTTTCATTAGTGACACGTTATCAAGTTGCTGCAACCACTTTCATATCGAATTAGATAAGGTTATTAAAGTAAGTCAAAGTATGTCCTATTTTGGGGGGATTTTGTTGTAACTTCCCAAAATTTAGGGTACGATTCATTAGGCTATTGTTTCTATTTTAGGAAAAAGTTTATCTTTGTAACAAAACCTATCTAAAGAGGTTCGACCTCCTCAAAACTATATATTATATGTTTTCTCATCTAAGAGAGGTTCGAATTTCATCCATGGAGGCTATTGGACTATGTATCAATTTCTCATAACATATTTATGAATTAATATATAAGCACGGTACGTTTACAGGCAAAGATTCATCACGATGTTGTTCTCAGTGTGTTTTTTCCTGTTAATTCGTGTCTCCATTATTTTTTGTTTTTTCTAGTATTTAGTTGAGAGTAAATGTTTGGAATTCATCTACATTTGATGCTCCATTCATACAGTGAATACTTGTTATGTGTTTAAATATTGTTGGTTCATAATTCATCTATGCTTGATGCTCTGCTCATAGTAATCAATCTTTCTATATTTCATCTAAATTTACATTAAGAACTCATCATTTTCTATATTCTCTCAGTGTGATGACATGCCCCTTTCTCTTTTTTGTTGCCACCCAAAATATTGTCTATTTCTGAAGAATAACACTTACTTTTCTTTTGCTTTCTGAAAGTACACCACCAATTATTAGCTCAATATTTTAATTTTAGAATTTGACTCCATTTCCCAATGGTACTTTCTCTCTTGCTTGTCCTACCATATCTTTAAAACAAAAACAAAACCTATCTTATATCATAATCTTACCTCTTAGTGTTATTGTTGTATATTTATTGAGTGTGAAAGCCTTTTGGCTTTTGAGAGAGCCCTCTCTAATTGTTTAGGTCAGACTACAATATAAAGTTGGTTTAAATGGTTACCTTGGGGTTTCTTTGATATATCCAAAATAAAATACCAAGTGATAACACCTGCATCTTCTATTTGATTTTGAATTTGTTCATTAGCCCATTCTAGTTTGAAATCTTTCCCCATTCCCTAAGTAGATTAGTGGGAAGTGGAGTATTCCTTGGGTTGGATCTCTTAAATTGTCTCCTTTCTTTTAACACTTATTCTCTCTTTTTATCATACAAATCAATCCAATTTTTCATAAATTCCACGCGGTACAGAATGAACTTGTCAAGTATAGCACTTTCGTGTACACTTATTACATGTCAACATGTTTATTTCAAAATCCAAATGTTATGCTATTAATTTGACAAAAACATTACAGAGAAAATTAATGATTGAAAGAAAAACAACCACAATGATCATGAATTTACTTACAATTTTCTACTTGAACACCATTAGATTGTTTTTTTTCTCCATCAATAATATTTAATGCTCATTTTTCATCCCAGAAGCATGGACCATCTTTAAAATCCTTACCAAGGAATTCACATAGGAAGAAAAATTGTTTATTCAATACATACCCTTTGGCCATACAACCCTCAGTATGTGCCTTTTGTTGGACATATATTTTTATATTTTTCATATACCGCTCAAAGAAAAACATCCAACTCATTAATATGATACTTGCCAATTCAATTTCATCGACTAGGTGTATAAGTAAATGGACTTGTAGGTCCATGAAACTTGTAGGGAGCTCCTTTTCAAATACACATAGAATTTCTACAATTTCCTTCTTCCATTTTGGTACTTCACATTCATGGATCTCCTTGGATGTCACCCACCTAATATAAGAATAGTAAATTAGCATGAACCTTTAGTGAAAAATTAAAATGGAATATAATATCTCTATGTCTCTCACACTACATGAACATTTCATACCACATACCTTGTAAATGATGAAAATCAACTTATCGCATTCCTTAAGTCAACAAAAATACATGAATCCACCATAATTTCCAATGGCATGATATGCTATCAAACACATTTATCAAAGTTCATTAGTAATTTTTATCACATAGAAAAATATCAAAATATATTTAGTACTTAATCAATGTTATCAGTAAAACTTAAATGATGATATATAATACCTTCATAAAATTATGAAAATCATGTGATATGTCCATCAACTGTAAAATATTTATCCAATGATGACCCATATCCATCAGGTTTCCTTATTGAACATATGACATTTTTTAGCTGGTCTAACTCTCTTTTTTTCAAAATCCATGGAGCTTCTGCATATGTTTCATTTTCCCTGTTTGGCCACAAATGTCTTCTATCAATTTTGGTACGTGATAGAGCAATATCTCTCATAAAAAACAAGGTTCCCTTTTCTTTTCCTAATATATGTCCAAATATAATATGGGACATTTTTGAAGATGTGCATAGGATCTAATAAGTGATATATTAATAGATCCTTCCAATAATGGAGCTCATGAAATATGGATTTCCTTTTCATTCCTTCTAGTATATTAACTACAACTTGTTCTAGTTCTTCAATTGAATCACCTCGGTCAAAAAAATCCTCCCAAGCTTTGAATTCATCATCTTCATACTTCTTAAGTCAATCACCTAGAACCATAATCATGGGAGGGCCTCTATTTTCAGCTTTTCCATCAAATTGATTCTTCAGACGATTTCTAAACTTATGATTTGGTGGTAGAAAAACCATGTTGTTTGTGTAAATACATTTATGTAGATCTTTAGAATACCACCCTTGAAATTGAACTACATATCTTGGACATGAAAATATCCCTTTTGTTTGAATCGCTTCAATTCAATAAGTAATGTTAATCTCATCAAAATAATAGTATAAAAGTAATTATGAAAGTTGGGATGAAAACAAATTATGAGTTTCAATACGTAAATATTTTATCTTACTAGAACAAACACCAAATCCTTGGAAATCATGAATAGTCCAACATCGAACACCATACAAAATGAAGGACATGTTTGATGGAGGATGCGATATTTCATACATTCATATTAATTTCCGTAGCAATTGCATCTCATCAATAAAAGGCGCAATATAAACATCCATGTTTTTAACTTGATGTTTTCCTGGAACAATGAGAGTCAACATAAGGTGTTCCTTTCTAACACTCATCCATGGGGGAATATTGTATACTATCAATCCAACTGGACAAACACTATAATTTGAGTTCATGAAAGAGAATGGGAACACTCCATCAATTGCAAGACCAAACCTAATACTAAGTGGCTCATCTTTGAATTTACTTGGCCATTTTTCCTCTATGTGTTTCATTGATTTGGAATCAGATCGAATTTGTATGAATCCATATTCACTCATGTTCTTTGCATGCCAGTCCATCAATTGTGCAAGTGACTTGCAACAAATTTTTTTTTGAAGTCTAGGTATAATTGGCATGTGACGTAAAACCTTCTTTGGAACTGTAGGACCTTGTACATCTGTACAATATCTCTTCTCTTTGCATACAGGGAATTCGACCTTATTTTGATATTCATATGTGTATAAAATGAAATCATTTATGAATTTTATTATATTCAATACCCAACTCAATCAACAACTGACATGCTTCTCTGCAAGTTGATGGAAACACATTCTCTTCAGGGAATATTTTAGTTTTTAGTGCCCTGTAAGATTCCATAGATTAAATCAATTGAATGTTTGACTTATGATGAACATGTTTGATATTTCAATATATACTAGGATTTTTTATATACAATATATAGTTTTAAAATCCCCTTAAATAAATATAAACGAATTTGATGATTATGTACGAATTGCACACACCAATTGACAATGAAAAGTAAGAAATACATTTCAACTCACTTCAATATGGTAGTGAATCATTTGTCTAAACAACCAAATAGTGACTTGATTTCTAATAATATAAATGTGCATATAAGTTTTTAGGTTCTAATTGCACCTAATATGAATGCAGGTGTCTTCGCGGGTTACTTGATTGAGTCTTTCATGTTGTTATCATCAAGATTATGTTGGTGGTAATTACCCCTTCTATCATCGTTATTGTCAACCAAATGGTCATTATCGACATCATTGTTTCCATCCCCAAAGAAACATGTAAATCATTTCATTCAATCCTTATTCATGCACTACATTTTCATTGTCATCATCATCATTAAAGCTATGTGGCATGTCATCAATGCATGATAATCTCATCATCTCTTCAAATTTATCAGTTGGTAGTACTCTCTTCAATGTTGCTCTTTTCTCACTGGTATGGTTTAACAGATGGTTTGGATCATCCCGTCTAAATATTAATAACCCAGTTTGATCTTGGGTATTAGTAGTTGTATCATGAATATCTTCTACCTATCAACAAACACAAGCATTATTTAATGTTTGGAAACAATTGGATAAATCATAATTGTATCAATTTCAAAGAAATATAATCAAATATGTCTTAACCAATAAAAATATAGAATGTATGAACATATATACATCAATTGAATAACGAAACATTATTTTATAGACTACTTTTTTAATACAATAATTTAAAATAAAACATAATTTTGACAACATAGTTTATAAAATGTCATTCCACATTCATTTATTATTCTTTGGTTTTTTTCCCTTAAGAACATCCTTAGGGAGACCTTATTCTTCCCTTTTCTTTCACACTGGAGTGCGTTTTAAGAATGGGTAATTAATCAATAACTCATACCCAATGGTAAGGTCCATAATAGCCTCAACCATTATCAATCTATCAACCTCTCTTTCCATATCTCCATATTTATCATTTATAACTTCAACAAATTGACAATTCGGTCTTACAGTAGAGTCCCTTCCCTTACCACTATTTATAAAACCTGCCATATTTTTGTGTGTATATGCATATCCATATGTATACATAAGATTACCTCTATTAATTTCTTTTCCACTTTGCAATTGGAGACGATGTGTATACATATTTGAATTTAGACCATATGCTGACATGCTAGGCTTATATTCTTCTATCCTTCTCCATTCACCACTGTAATATGACGGACAATAATATGGAATCAATATCCTAGTGGTTTGTTGTGAATTGTTTCTATGTTTAGATCCCACATGGACATTTTGGAAAATAAAGAGGCCTATATTTGCTCCATGAATATTGGAGGGTCGTATCATGTAGTTGTATCCCAAAAATTGAAACACCTCATACACTCTAGGTAGTTGTTGATCACTAGGCTAAGCACAATATAGTCGACGATCAAATGTCTCTTTGTAAATTGATCTCAAACTTAGGAGAGAGTCATCATATCCATCAAATTCATTCTCATAGGGTATGTAGTCCACCTTCCCCTTGTCTTTAAGCAAATTATGCATCTATAAAGTGGTTCTTGTTCTGTTACTTGTTTTCATCAAATTCTCATATTCAGATTTGGTAAATGTGCACATATTTTTCCCCCGGATGGGGTGACAGCTAGACCATCAAGGACGCGTGGAGGGGAGGCAGGACGGGGAGTAAATAAACCCACTAGCCCCCGTCACCTCGCTCATTAACGTTACAATGTCTGCACGCCTGAGCATTCAAGGGCCGAGACCCCTCAAGCAAGCGGCGAGTACCAGTCATCAGTCGGGTTTAATGGA
>JASDQU010710602.1:3518-14564 GCA_032191745.1 Picea mariana
TCGACACTTACAAAACATACTATTGCAAGTACATTACTTGTATTTGATGTTGAAGTTGAAGTGATCTTCAAAGTTGACTTCTTTGATGACTTTTTGAGTCCTTGATTATTAGCTTGAAATGTCCATTGCTTCAATGTTATGAATGTGCATTGTTGTTGAATGACGATGTGGATGAAAACTTGAACTTTGTTGCTTCTTGATTACTTGCACTTGCTTGTGCATGTACTATCTTGACATTAATTGTGTTTTGATTTCATTAACCTTCTTTGTACTCCGTGTATGTGGGATAACGTCAAAACTAGACGTAAACTAACTCATAAGAGAACCATGAAAAAAAATCACCAACACACACTACACAAGGTGTACCTAAGATCCCCTTATTCAATTTCGGGCGGATCTAGGACACAAAAAAAAACTTCAATTTTATTATAATATCCTTCTCATGACAAAGCACAAATACAATTAGCTCGATACTTCTTGCGACAAAAAACTTTTACCAAACTCTCATCAAGGCTTCAACCCCTTTTACAATCAATATTTTTCAATTTTTCAATCTCCCTTTTTACTCTTCTGCTAGAAACCTTTTTTTTTAAATGAAAAATATATCATGTCACCAACCTATCAAATGTAACACTTTACTTTTACTTTGAGTACACCAATTAATTCACCACTCATGCAATAGTACTGCTTGTTCTTTCTCCCTGTTGAAGTAAACTAATTACTTCAAATTACAACCTAATTATTTCTCCTTTGAACAACACTCTTGAACTTGGATAAATCTCAACAAACTTTGAAATTTTTTTGGGAAAATCGCTAGTTTATAGCTGAATGTGCCACGTTTTAGATGGTGGACRAGCAGGAATCCTGAGTGACTTCCATATTGAGAGTAAATAAAAAATAGCAACCAAATCAAAAATAAAAAAGTAGCGACTGCCACATTAATACCAAGCTTCTGTGCCAAAAAACAACAAATGACAGTTATTGTTGGATCACTGGTTGGATTGTTGGTTCTCTTGTGTTGACTGCTTCAGTATTTATGACGATGTGACAACTATCCTTCGTTAGAGGCTCTGCATGTCATCCTTACATCGAAATAGTGATCTCCATTTCAGATCCTCCCTCAATGATATGCAGCCTCAACTTTCAGCAAAAAATGAGGAAGAACAAATTCATGTGCCAACTGGTATATCTGTCTATTGGCTATTATGCCTTTTACAGAACTTTTCTCTGAGGGTTAGATTCATCAATGACACATTTATTTTTCCTACCTAAAGAACTGCGACCTTTACAGGATTCTTGCATGGCACATACCTTCAGCCTTCAGGTGCATTCGCTTCAGGATTAAAATAATCCTCTCTCTTTAACTTGATCCAGTCTTCAATGGTGGAACTGAAACTTCCAACGCTTTACTCCTTAAATTTTTGAAGATTGCACACATACAGAGAACCTTCGTTCTTATAGGCATACATACAGAGAACCTTCGATCTGCTCTCTGGACTGCAGAGCCATCAAAAAGCCACAACTTGTTGAAGCTATCATGTAGGTCACAGTGACTGAGGCAACGTTTTCGGTGAAATTGTGCGCCGACCCTCACAATCAGCATGAAAAAAAATGCGCTACCACCACAAATCCAAAATCTCACATGGACAACAACAACCTATTACAGATTTCGAGAATTACGCTCTAAACCCTAGAGCCTTCAAATGTCAGGTAGGTCAAGGGTTCGAACTTTGGGYGTTGCAGATCAATTCACATCCATTCACAACAATTTTGGATGCCAAACACTSGTAAAGGAACCTGTACCAATTTTAGAGCCACACTAAGCTACAGGATCACCGTCGCTGGGAAATTTACACCATAGAATCTCTTGTTCTATACTAACCATAAAAAAATCATGCTTCTCTCATCATCAATGGTCACCAAAAGATTTTGATCTCAGGATCTATTCATTACACTTGTATAACTCCTGAGATGTGCACTGGGGTTTTCTGGAATATGCACCATCCAGAGCTATAAACAAAATGTGCAGCTGTAAGATCCATATGGCCGACTACGTGGGAGAAGTAGAATATGATAGTTCTGTACGTCGTATGAATGCATGGAGGGTAGGGCATTAATCCTGTCGCTGAGAGTTGAGCTCGATCGCTGGAAAGTGCCACGATGGGGGATCTGGGGCAAGCAACCTGCTTGGCACTATTGGTAAAAAAATAGATATGGTACAAAAAATAGATCTAAGTAGCCATGCAAAGCCACCGATATAAGTCACAAGTGCAAGCTGAATCTTCCTGATCTCAAATTCACATGGGCAAAGAATGTAGATCTGTTTCACAAATTAAATAGCTTTCGAACCACAAGAGATTACTTGACAATGATAAAAAATTCTGCCCAAATGAATGTAGATCTGTATTCTCTAATCTTATTCAAACCCTGATATATTTGCGAAGCTCTGCAACCCGAATTTTTTTGCTTGCTGAAGTGAATACAAAATCTATTGTGCTTTAATAAAAGATTGCCAAATTTAACATCGATTTCACATCAATTTGAAGCACACAAAAGAATAGTGATACACTGATCATTATGAGAACTTGCAATGAGATCATAGGTTTTAACTAGAGCACATTACCAAATCGCCAAATATGGATTCAGAGATCAAGAGGGCATGTACCACTTCTCTGGATGTGTACCACTTCTCTGGATGTCGATCGTTAGCAGAAAATGGAGATGGCCAACATTGCTCCTTGCAAACAAGACCTTCTTTCCAGATTCATGGTGCTTGCTTACAAGCCAATGTTAGCCTCCGCTTCATGGTTAATTTTATTGGATCCTCTTTGTTCATGCGCATATTGACACCATTGGTTGCACCTCACTATCCATGGAAAACTACCAAGATGTTACCAGGCCTCTAAGATCATAAGCTCTGATACCAATTGAAGAAATTAAACACAATAAATTAGAGACAAGAACATCAAAATGGCGGAAAAGGCATAATAGCCAACACATAATTATTCACTCCAATGTTACATATTTATAGTACAATGGGTGATGCCACCTCATAGAGAGATTTGCTCTAGATCCTAAAATCATGCATGATGATTAGGCTAGGCAATCTTAACTAACTCATTAGTCAGCACTTGAGGATATATTACTAATATCCTAAATGAATAATACAAATATAGGTGACAATTTAGACTTAGTGATTGATAAAGGTAAGCCATAGGCTAACATTCTTACTTTAATTGAAATCAATAAAAAAAAAAACAAATAGGTTTATGGATGTTTTAACTTTCATTATTTTAATTGAAATTGATAAAAAAAAAAAAATCAAATAGGTTTATGGATGTTTTAACTTTTAATGAAGTATATAAAAACATTTGGGCCAATATCATTTTGTTTTCTATAACATGCTATTTTTTTGTTTGTTGTATGTATTTAGATATTTTTTTGCTATAAGGATATTTAATTAGAAAAACATATCCTATAATAACCCTATACTTATCTAATATTTGAAATCTAATAATGATATAAAAAAATTGATATTCAAATGTAAACTAATAATAGAAGTAATCATGCATATTTAGAATTTATATATTATCTATTAAACATTATCAAAATACACAAACAAAAATTATCCTACCAAGAGATAATTATGAACACTTATTTAACAAACTAATTGTTGAGGAAAAATTCACCAACTAATCATGATGAATCAACTATATAGATTTCCCCCAAGCCAGACCATGATGCCACCAAGGTGAAGGAAACTTCTACGGGGTTCTAATGTCACTCAACACAACCCATTTATCTCATGCCATTGCCAATTTGCTTACTGTTGAGTACTCCATGTATTCATCCACTTGCCTCTTAATATAGGGCGACCTTTCAATGAGCTATGCCTCAATACCTATCAATAATGACTCTATCTTTATTTATAGTTAACTAGATAACCCTAATCATAACCACCTCCTAACTACCTAGTGGACCTTATTTAATGAGGTCATATTACGTTTATTCCATGCTATGTAGCTAGCGCCCCACCAAGAGATAATTATGAACACTTATTCAACAAACTGATTGTTGAGGAAAAATTCACCAACCAATCATAAGAATCAACTATAGATTTCCCCCAAGCCAAACCATGATGCCACCAAGGTGAAGGAAGCTTCTACGTGGCTCTAATGTCACTCAACACAACCCATTTATCTCATTCCATTGCCAATTTGCTTACTGTTGAGTAATCCATGTCTTCATCCACTTGCCTCTTAATATAGGGCTACCTCTCAATGAGCTATGCCTCAATACCTATCAATAAGGACTCTATCTTTATTTATAGTTAACTAGATAACACTAATCATAACCACCTCCTAGCTACCTAGTGGACCTTCTTTAATGAGGTCATATTACGTTTATTCCATGCTATGTAACTAGCCCCCCACCAAGAGATAATTATGAACACTTATTCAAAAAATTGATTGTTGAGGAAAAATTCACCAACCAATCATAAGAATCAACTATAGATTTCCCCCAAGACAAACCATGATGCCACCAAGGTGAAGGAAACTTCTACGGGGCTCTAATGTCACTCAACACAACCCATTTATCTCGTGCCATTGCCAATTTTCTTACTGTTGAGTAATCCATGTCTTCATCCACTTGCCTCTTAATATAGGGCGACCTCTCAATGAGCTATGGCTCAATACCTATCAATAAGGACTCTATATTTATTTATAGTTAACTAGATAACCCTAATCATAACCACCTCCTAACTACCTAGTGGACCTTATTTAATGAGGTCATATTATGTTTATTCCATTCTATGTAACTACCCCCCCTCCCCCCACCCCCACCTCACCGCAAAACCCATTACACCCCTAGGGAGGATCCCAACATTCCATCTATCTTTGGAAAAGCATTGCCCTCAATGCTTGTAGTGAGGATGTAAAACAATAAACTAGGGTCCTCTGTATGGGTGCTAATCGCAAAGGTGAATTAGTCTAAAGAATAAGAGTCCTATGTACAAGGGTCAGTCACAATGCTCATCCATAAACACAGGTCTCATGTATGAGTGATGACCACCATGCTAAAATAGTCAGTGTCCCATGTGAAAATACAAAATGCATGCTAAAACAATCCAAAATGTTCATCCATAAACTCAAATCACATGTCAAGTGCTCATGTCCATGCACAACTAATGACTCCTAAAGTCAATGAATAGTGAGTGCCCCATGTATTTTTTGCTCCAAATAGAATCCAAAAGGTCCAAAAGATCATCCACATAGTTGTAAGAGGTTGATTTTGGAGATGAAAGAAACATTACCATTAAATAATATCTAAGGTGAACACTAGGATCCATAATAGACTCTTGACTTCCTTCAATCATGTTCTCTACTAAAATGGAGTGGAGGCATCAAATTGGAAGTGAAAGTACTTATCTTCCTAGAAAAGATAATTGTTCATGTACTAGCCATCACAAGCATCCTTTAAATCCCACTAGATAAATATATCTCATTTACTCTTCATTGATGTCATGATATGTGTCAAGAAGGCATTGACTCTCCTCAAACTCTTATATTATCTACAAGCCTTTTCATCCTCCTATTTCAAGGTCATTCTTTGGTTCCATAAGGGTTTGGGGGTATAAAATTTGAAAGGATTATAGTGCATTGAATATTTATCACAAACATAACATAATATCAAATCAAACCCCTAAAAAATTATATCCAATGATGATGGTCTTGTTGTAATATGGATGTTTTTTCAAAAAAACCATCTGCTCTACAATATCCGTGGGTGTCACAAAAAACCCTATACTAACTAACTTTAAATTGGTGATATATCCACTTCTCAAATTGTGATTGGGATGATTTTTTTTTTTTTTTTAAATTGGGTATTTTTTTGAGAGGAATTCAATCATGGGTGTCACAAAAAGCCCTATTATAACTATCTTTAAATTGGTGATATATCAAGTTGATGATTTTTTTTTTTTTTAATTGGGTATTTTTTTGAGAGGAATTCAATCATGGGTGTCACAAAAAACCCTATAATAACTAACTTTAAATTGGTGATATATCCACTTCTCAAATTGTGATTGGGATGATTTGTTTTTTTTAAATTGGGTATTTTTTTGAGAGGAATTAAAATATGGAGTTGGTTTTCTCGGATTATACACATAAAGATACATGAATAGATCTAAAAAATTTCACCCTTTTTTCTTTGGAAAAAATCTACCAAAAAAAGGAAAACATTTCCTCCACTTTCTTGCAGAAGAAGGAGCTCTAGTACCAATTGTTATCTACCTTAGAGATGAAAATACAATCACACATAAGATATCCAAGAATAAGATAGCAAATTCCCTTTTATTTGAGTATATCAAAATACTCTTGAGATAAGGAAAGATTGTACAATGATCCTTTATCGGAAGAAATCCACTATTGTTCACTTGTCTCTTAAGGTAGGGAGACCTCTCAATGATCTAAGCTCAAATACAAAACACTTCAATACATATCCATAAGGAGGACTCCATCCATATTTATAGGTATATCTAGAGAACCCTAATTATAACCACCTCCTAACTACTTAATGGACCTTCTTTAATGAGGCCAAATTACATTTATTATGGACCTTATTTAATAATAGAATCCATATGGACCCAGTCCACTTTACATTGAATGACCACCATAAGGGTAATATTACTACTTTAATGGGCTATTTGACCCTCCAATTACACTCGTAGGGAGGATCCCAACATCCATCCAACAACCACTATGTCCTTCTCTTCTCCTCAATAACACAAGGAAGATTTTCCCATTCTCTGCTCCACAGTCCCTTATGGATCTTCTTCCCTTCTAGTGCAAGAAAAAAGAGTCCAAGATCTCTAATTTCCTACTTTGAATGACTTGGAGGAGACCACTTACTCTGCCAATGAAAGGTGTTAACAAAGTTTTATGTTTTAGTGATGTTCGCTTCAATTCTTTGTAATGACCCTGCTTAAATAAATGTATAGGATTATTAATTATAATTAATTGATAATCTGATTCTCCTAAGATGTTAGCTAAACAATAATTATTTCTTATATAATATTAACTAATTAATTATCATTGATTATTTGTTCATAACTGTCAATGATTAATTAATTATTAATTGACTCTTTAATTATGTGAGTAAAGAATTAAGGGGATAAGATAATAAATAAATGGATAAGGAAATTAATGAGAGGAAGGGGAGTATGACGGGAAGAGCCTTAGGGTGGAAGGCATTCTTTTGGGGGGAGAAAGCATTTTGGGAGGAGGATTTTTGTGAGGGAATTTGGGTGGAGATGGTTGGTGTGAGGAGTTTAGCTTTGGGGGATTTCGATGAATCAGAAGCAGGGAGCGCTGGTTTGCTGGGGGTTTTGGGCACGGGGGCCAGGATTCCTTTCGGTTTCCTGGAGCTAGGGAGCCAGACAGGCTGCTCCTAGGTGGCTGGGAGGTTAGTTTGGGCAGAGCAGCAGCAGGCTGGACAACTGGGTCAACGGAGAAGTTAGCATTAAGAAAAGGTAAATTTGTATTATTCTGTTAAGTAATTCTTAGTCTATTATGAAATTGTGGTTCATTAATTAATTTAACATGCTTATATGCTGAATTGAAAGAAATTACTGAGTTTTCTGCGTAGAAGTAGAAGTTTACTGTTTTAAATTTATGGATTTAATAGAATTGAGTTAATTAGGTCTCTACATTCTTATGGACATTCCAACCATGGTTTTTCCCTAAAAGCCATCACATTTCCTCTCCTCTCATTTCTTAGTAGCAAGTCCCCAACTCCATATAAGTTTTTCCCAACCATAATTGCATGACAGTCTCTCCTCTTTTGCAGGGATAACCACGATGGTTTCACACAAGCTTCTCCATGAACAAGGAGAGGAATAACATTCAAATGAGAAAATGAAGAATGCCAATGGAAGAGGAATAACATTCAAATGGGAAAATGAAGAATGCCAATGGAAAAGGAATGTTCTCAATGCAAATTGAAAAGTCTAAAAATGATCCATCAATGAGGGTGAATAATGGTTTTCCCATAAATTTTGTATAAGACAAATGCCCCCTTCCTAAGAAGCATGGGAAACATCCAAAGGACCACCTAAATATAAAATGCATAAAAAAAATGTTTGTCAAAGCATAGGCAAGAATGATTGTATTTCAAAGGACAAGTGTAAGTCGTATGTTCCATACACCCCTTTCTCTTCTTAATGGTATTATGAGTCATGGGTTTCCTTGTTCCTTTTCCAACGGATAATATATTATTATGTATTTCTTTTTATTTATACATTTTCATAACAAAAACCTACCATCAATGTTTTAAA
This sequence comes from Picea mariana, assembly GCA_032191745.1. Lineage (NCBI taxonomy): Eukaryota > Viridiplantae > Streptophyta > Pinopsida > Pinales > Pinaceae > Picea > Picea mariana. The sequence goes on from JASDQU010710602.1 coordinate 11,854, forward strand.
TTAAAAATTACAACATTCACTAAATACCTATTTATATCAGACATATGTATTTATGTCATTAAACCATACATGCTTCAAAGTCCCATTAAGTTCATTAATGGAACATAAATACTTCAAAGTCCATTAATTCAAGACGCCTAGTTCTTGTGTCTGCAATTTATCTGTAAATTCTTATTCCTCTTCGGATCTGGACAAAAATGCTTTAATTAAAGTCCATTAATTAAAGCCCATTAAAGTCCATTAATGGGCTTTAATTAATGGACTTTAATTAATGCTTTAATTAATGGACTTTAATGCTTTAATTAATGCTTTAATTCGGATCTGTAAATTCTTATTCCTCTTCGGATCTGGTCCATCACGTACCAATTCCCACATCGAATTCTTGCAAAAACTAAAAGCATTCCACTTACCATCCGCACAATGTCCAATCGGGAAAAGAATAGCGAACATCTAGTGGCTCCCATGACAGTGAAACAGAGGCGTTTTGTGCTTGCAATATACTGAACTCGATTTATAACGGGCGTATCGCTATCATTGAAATCAAATCTCCACTTAAAGTGTTTCTCAAAATCTGCTTTTTTAAAGCAAGTGGTCAGAATAAACTTTTTATAACGCGGACACAACAGTAGAATAGTTTAAAGAAGACGTGGACCCAAGATCGAACTAATGACAAGCTGCAGGGTTGGATTTTGAAATCAAATCTATGGTTAACCTGACACAAAAGTACAATAAGTTGAAGAAGATCTCCAAAAACAAAGCAGTAGTTTAAACGTTGTGTTTTTCGCTGTTTTTTGGTAATTTTTTCTGTTTGATTTTACCTGAAATCTAGTGATAAATGGCAGATTTGACTGGCTAAATTTGTATTCAGGGATTATTCAACAAGATGAATCCATTTATACATTCAGAAATGCAACTTAAAAAATAAAATATTTTGCCAACACCAAAATACAAAGACAAAACAAAAATAGTGAAAAATGCAAGCGAGGATGGAATTTGATGGGCTGCCCCCATCACAGGGTAATTTACCTATGAAAACAGTGATTTACTTATGAAAACAGGTAAGGATGGTTTCATTTTGAAATTCCTACCCTAGATGCATGATTGAATACTGATTAACAATTTATTGAAAATTCAATCTTTAAAACTATACCATAAAAATTATAATCAAATCATAACTATGTTAAATAAAAATGTTAAACTTTTTCTTTACACCAAAGGATATAAGGATATAATAAGTGAATTAAAACTCATTCAATAATAGAAATAGCAACCACCATATTTGTAAAAATAGTTAATATAAGCAGATTAACCCATGGAGGAAGAATACTAAAATCATTAATCAATTATCAATTAATATTAATTGATATATTAATTAAATCAATAATATATATAAATATTAATATATTAATTAATTTAAAATTAATTAATTAATATAATTTCTAAATCAAAATAATAATACATGAATATATATTGTAATATATTAATGTAACACAATAATTTGTAATATATTAATTAAATATTAAGTAATTAATATTACCAATACAATATATTAATTAAACATTCATACATTATAAAGTATTAAAGTATTCAAAACTACATTAAAGTATTAATACATTAATAAAATATTTATATAATAATAAAGTAATACATGAATAAGGTAATGATATATTAATAATGTATTAATACATTATAATAATGTATTAACTTATTATTATAATTAATATATTTATATATGAGTGATTAATATATTGTTAAAGTATTAATATATTAATGTTTCACATTAATCCATTATTACTTTGGTTCTTCATGATCATGATTAACCATTACTTTAACTATGCCTATATAGTTGATCATAACCAAGAATAATAAAATAGTATTAATACGTTGATAAAGTAAAATTTTTTTTTACATAAAAACATTAAAGTATTTCATTAATATATAATAAAGTATTAATATATTATAATAACATATTTATACATTAATATACTCTATAAATATATTATTAAATAATAGATTGCTAAAGTACTAATACATGTATTAAATTAATACACTAATAAAACAATATATTATTAAAGTATTAACACAATAATAAAGTATCATTAATTAACACATTAATAAAGCATTAAAGCATTAAAAAGGTATTAAAATTTTAATAGTACATTAATACATTGAAATAATAAAGTAAAAATACATTAATAATACATTATTATACAAAACATTGACCATGACCCCGACTATCATTTAGAGTGATAGCCTATGCTTACCATGAGTATGGTTAACTATATTGATAAACCATGACTCTATGTTTGACCATGATTGTGTCTATGCTACCATTAGAGTGGTTGACTATGGTTGACTCTAATTATGGTTGATTACTGTTGACTATGCTTGACCATGACTATGACCATGATTATGACGATGTCCCTGGCCATTACCATGACCACGACCATGGCTTATGGCTATGACTGACCACAAATTACCATGCCCATGACTATATATATATATATATATATATATATTATATTTTATATATTGATATTGGAAATGTTCATCACAATGTGATGTTGGGAGAAATTTCATCACATTTCGACACCCATAAATGTTTATCACAATGGGAAATTATATATATATATATATATATGGTTGACCGAATTGCTAGTTGATAATGTAGATGGTTGACCATAACCATGGTAAACATGTATCATGGTTGA
>JASDQU010710606.1:6337-21301 GCA_032191745.1 Picea mariana
CAAAATATTGAGATCCTTTAATATTGGATATTTCCTACAATATTTCTTATTTGATAAGGATAGAGAATACCAATCGAAGATGATGTCATGATCCAACACATCATCTTTCTCCAACACTGATCATGATCCCATAATTAAATATATATATAAATTTTCAAAACCTGCAAGTTGACCTCCACCTTGTCCCCTATCTCCAGAAAAATTCCCTTTAGGATATTGACTAAGCCATGAACTTCCAAACCTTGTTCCTCCAAATCTTCCCTTTGGATTGGATCCATAGGTTTACCCTCCCTACCACAATATTTAGGTAATATATCCTTCTTCTTCCAAACATTTTTAAATAAAATATTATCATAGTCCTTTCCCACATGACCATAGGAATGGCACCTTGTGTATCTAAATGGGATGTTGTGATAATTGATAATCTAGGAATATTTTTTACCATTCATTACAAAATCCATCAACTCATAAATACCAAGACTAACATCTATCTCTACTAGCAATCTCGCTACAAAATTGACATTACTATTAAAACATTTATCATCAATTAGAGGTGTCTTATCAAGAAAATTACCAATAACTGTAAGGGATTGTGTTGGCCATATATCCATGGGTAAGGTGAGAAAATTCACCCACCAACTTAAGTTTTCTCCATAAACGCATCTTTGGTATCAGGTAAACAATGTCATGGCTTCATGGATAGGAAATAACTATCCATTAACTATGCTCCTTTAATGTTTAGCAGAGATTATGCCTCAAAATTGAATAAGAACCCCAGCCATCCACGAGAGAGAATGTGAAAGGACATACCATATACAAGAATGGGAACCCACACTTATTGTGTCAAACTTCCAAGTTTTTCCATAGTCACTCTTTGACCTATGAATTTACATCTCCTTGGATGTTTTACTTCATTCTTGGGTAAGTTCACATTCCCCTGGGAATTTTACTTCATCCCTAGGTGACTTCACATCTTGTTGGGAATTTTATTTCATTCCTATACGACCTCACTCCTACTTGAATCTTTCTCTCTCACCCATGGGCCATACAGATCGTATGTATTTGTAGAGATCTCTCTTGCTAGATGATTCTAATAGTTGTTGGGTGATTCAATTCTTGCTAGGTGACTCAATTGGTTGTTGGGCATTTAAAATTTCTAATATCCCATGTTCATTTGTTTTATGCATGAGATGATTATTTGAAAAAATATATGGTTTTCAATTCCATGGTCAAATCCTATTGTAAATGGGTTGGTTTGTATAAGAAAAGAGAGTTATAAGCATATTCTTTCACTTTGCAGAGTATAGTTCATTTATCTTGTGGTGTTTAAGTGCAGAAAATAAATCAGATACCATGTATAAATTTATGGTAGTGTTCCAACATCCTTCGGGGTTGTTTCTTGAAGGGTGATTTTAAGTTCAAAGCAATCATGGGATTGAAGCAAGGGAAATTTGATTTTCACTTACTTTGAATCTTACCAACGTACCAATCTCACATATTGTTTATAAGAATAGTGAGTACTGAAGTGTTGTAGAGAAGTTGGAACTCATAACTACAAATTTGGAGCAGAGTTGGTTGTGTGTGTAGGACCCATTGAGAATAGAGGAGAACAAAGGTCTGAATTCATTTCAAAATAGAGTAGTGAACTAGAATTCAAGGTAGATAATAATTGTTGGCCACCACAAGAAAGTAACCAACACGGTAATGCATCACACGAAAATTGCATCTTCACATATCCATTGAGGGATATAGAACATAAGGGATTACAGGGTATTTTTTCCATTGGTTGAAAAGGGAAGTCCTTGAAACCATCAAAAGAGAAGAGGATACATTGAGAATAGGGAACTCACATAGCATCGATATTTGGTCATTAGCTTTAGAATATTTGCATGGCAGTGTTTGTTGTTGATTGAATTTCTATTATGTTGCTAGTTGGTTCTTGTGTGTAGTTTACACAGAGAAGGAGAAAGCCAATAATATAGAGTATAGGTTGCACATAAAGTAGACATTACAACCAACATAAGAAGAAGAATATAGATATTCTTTTACAGGGAAAAGAACAAATTCCTAGTGGCCTTTCTGCAAATAATCTCATATGTCCGAGACTGAGAACAGTCTTCAGAGTAAACTTTCCACATAATATCCATGTTGGTGAATCAAGTGGGATATAAGTCCCTCATTTACGGATAACCTTAAGGGTAAGGGATGAGGTCACATTCGAACCAATCAAGGACTTCACTACAAATTGAGTTGACAAATAATTGGAAAATATATCTAAGGCCCTGTAAGATTCATTTAAGGAGACAATTAGGGTTCTTAAAGAATACCTGAAAGCATTGAATTCTTATTTAAACCAAGTTTTTTGGAGAAGAAATGGTTCACTTTTCATATCTTGTGCCTTTCCCAATTTTGTAATTTTGCCTACTATGACTTCCCCCTTGTTTTTTTATGTATTATTATTTCCATTGGGTTTTCATATATGCTTTGAGGTAAGACAAGCTATAATTGATTAGTGAGTTCATTGTTTTCTTCTAGGAATTTCCTATACTATTTCAGGTCCACAGGAAACCCATCCCAGCCCTCGATGGAGTATGCATCTTAATTTATCATTTAAGTGTTTTTCATTGATATTTTGTTGAGTTTATATCATCCCTCTTTCTTTACACAATATTGAACTTGTCACATTTGGGATCTTATTATTTTTCATCTCCACAAAGAAGTATTCAAGTAGCCATTTATCTTGTATGAATTATGTGTGGTTTCAAATCGATAGAATCTTAAGAAAAAGGATATTTTTCAACTCATTTAACATTTAATGTGATAATCATTTAAAGCTCATTGTTGATCCTTTCATATTTTATGTTTCTTTCATCTTTCAAATTCATGGTTGATTATGTGCTTAGATAATAACTAGCACAGCCACATAATTGTGGCTGATGAACGCCGAAAGGCATCTTTAATTTATTAAAAATAATTTTAATATAAACCCTAATTAGGGTTTGTAAATAAAATTTGCTATATCCATCTTTTCTATATAAAATTTATTAACCTTGTCATCAGGCACAAAAACTATTTGGGTTAAGCTGCGTACCATGGCTGCGTTAAGCTGCGTACCATGGCATTGCATTGTCCCGATTTCTTTGAGTTTCTTGGTGACCTCGGTGGGCCAATATAGATGACCACGACCACAGTAAAACCAAGAAAAGTCTTATGGTGTGATGAATGGCATTCGTCGTCGCGTGAGGAGTTTCTTGGTGACCTCGGCGGGCCAATATAGATGACCACGAGCACAGTAAAACTAAGAAAAATCTTATGGTGTGATGAATGGCATTCGTCGCATGAGGAGTTTCTTGCTACATCCACGCACCCTCCCCGGTAAAAAAATGTCGTCGCGTGAGGAGTTTCTTGCTACATCCACGCGCCCACCCCGGTAAAAAAATGACGGCGCACTCTAAAACACACAGATGAAACGACACAGTTCATAATCCACGCGGCCACAAGCGGCCATACGCATCCGCCCATGAACAATGATTTTTGTTGTTATTTCTTAATCATTGAACGTGGCAATTTGGTGGTGATCAAGTAATTCTTTAATCTTATTTAGTAAATGTGAAAAATTAATCACATAAACGTATGTCTTTATAAATGAGCGGAAGTTAATTTATCAAAATCTCATCCATTGATTAGAGAGGACGACGAAGAATATGCTAGCATCTTCAATTGCCAACCCTAAAATTGAAATTTATGATTAAAAGGTGATTAATTGTGCCCATTGTCAATAGGTATACGCCTTTCGGCGTAATAAGAAAGGAAAAATCTGTGTTGTGGGAAATTTTGTTAGTCATAATTTATGGTATAATTTTCCTTCTCTCATTAATGTTTGGGACTAATTGGTCATCCTAAAGGTAGATTTGAGCTTAAAACAATATCTTTGAATGTTTAAGAATACATCAATGTCTTTAGTTTAGCACTCACCCATCTTTAGGCTAACAAAGAAAAATATAAATTCGAAAGAACAATGCCATGTCACCAAAAAAAAGGGAGGAAATCTTAGGATACTATTGAGAGCCATTTGATTTTGATCTCTTTATTTTTAAAAGGAAAGGGTTCATCTTGACCTGATTGTATCCACTAAATCCATATAGAAAGCATAAATATTTCTTTCTAGATAAATAATCTAATACTTGGTCAATGAATGGTAGGGGGATTTATCCTTTCTAGTGCCTTATTAATATTTATATAGTCCATACATATTCTCCATTTGCATCCTTTCTTGGGAAAAATAACCAGAGGATACGCCCACTCACTATATAACATTGGGTAAGTGAATCATGCATCTAATATCTCTCGTAGTTGTTGGATTATTGAGAGGGGGGTGAATCAGTAATAGAGAAATTCAATCTTTTTTAACAACAATATGAAAGTGTTATATAAATCTAGAATTATCATCCAATAGTTGCAGAGTAAATAAACAATGAACAAATGACCAATCATATACATACACAAAACACCAATGTTTTTACGTGGAAACCCAAAGCGGGAAAAAACCACGGAATGATTTTTCTTATATGTCTTTAAGAATTACTTTCATTGGAAGCACCAAATTTCTTATATGATCATGATTGAAGATTCTTTGTGGCTTGAACACAGATGGTCTTCTTGAAGATGTATCTTCAATAGTTTTCTTAGATTCTAGTTGACCACGATTCCTTCCTTTGAGTACTTTTGCATAACTCTTTCTATTTTCTTCATTCTTCTTTTCTAGCAACCTAGAGTGCTTCTCTACATTCTCTGTAACTGATGTGAATGTTTTTGTCTCTTCAACGTTCTTTTTTATCTTGACGATTTTACTTCTCAAAGTGACAACTTCTTCTTCAATCTTCTCAATCTCTTCTTCTTTCTATAATATCTAAGACTTCCTGACTTTTTATGCTCTCTTCGGTTCTTCAAGCTGAATTTTTAATGTGATTATTTCTTCTTCAAATACTTTCTCCTCTTGACCAAAATCTAACTCAAGTTGGTTTAGATCGTTAGTTCTTTCCTTAAGATGATCTATCAATATCTTCTCTCTCATTTATGTTTCTTCCTTCCGTGTTGCTATGTTGGCTTCCAAACACTACTTTTGATATTCAAGATTTTATTCAATCTTTATGGATTCTTCTAGCTGATTTCTTAAGTTATCAATGACCTATTAGGCTTCTTCAAAAATGTGAACACTTTCCTTTAACTTCATCAATTCTTTCTTTAGTGACTTGTTTTCTTCTCTTAGTTCATCTAAAGCACTAATCAATTCTACCTCATAATTGTCTTATTTTTCAATTTGTTTTTTTTGTCTCATTTCCTTCATGGCATACTATTTCAAGATGTCTGTGTTTTTCACAATTAAATAAAAACAACACACCTCTATTGATTATGTACTCTTCCTCTTCTGAATCTGTTTGACATGGTGAACATATTTATTATTGATCTGTACCTGCATATTTTTTGGAAGTTTCTGAATCTGTGATGGGTGAAGAATATATGTCATGTAACTTATCCCAAAGTTCTTTGGCTGATAAAAATTTACCAACCTTTTCTCTTACCGGATTAGGTAATCCTTCCTAGATGAAATCCATTGTTATTTTGTTATTCTTCTTCAATTCCTTTTTGGCTGCAGTCTTTTCCCTTTTTGAACTATCATATCCTCTAACGACTAATAGCCAAATATAATGCCACTGTGCCTGTAAAAATACCTTCCTCCTTATGCTCCATATCTCATACTTTAAACCATTATTACCATTAAACAGTGGTACTACATTCTCATAATAATCCATGATCTTCTTCCAGTGGTTAAACTGTTTCCTGAAGGTACCTGGCTCTCTTACCAATTGTTGGATTACTGCGAGGGGATGTGAATCGGTAATAGAGAAACTCAATCCTTTTTAACCACAATATGCAAGTGTTATATCAATGTAGCATTATCATCCAATAGTTGCAGAGTAAATAAACAATTAACAAATGAGCAATCANTTGTTTTCCAACTACAACTGGAAGGAGGCTCCAACCCCCTAATTTCTTAGGATACAACCTAAGGGAAGCTCCAACTCCCCAATTCTCTGGCTACAACCAAAAGGAGGATACGACCCCCTATGTTCTCTGACTATAACCGGAAGGTGTCTAAAACCACCTATCCTTACCCTGTACAACTGCCCTGATGTAGAAGTAGAATGATTGAACCAATGTCACACTATCACTGTGAGATATACTATTGTAAACCTGTACCAATCAACCTACACCAAACAATCTGTATCAATAACATAAACCATGCATCAACCTATACCTCAACCTGTAATCAACCTGTACCATAAACAAGTGCATCAACCATGCACCAACCTGTACCAAACAAAATGTAATCAAGCTATACCATAAACAAGTGCATCAACCATGCACCAACATGTACCTCAACCTATACCATGAACAAGTGCATCAACCATGCACCAAACATGTACAAATAACATGTCACAACAATATGTCCAAACAACCTATCACAACAACATGTCTCATCAATCTTATCAACCAAATCAAATCTACTCACCAAGATCAATCACCAAGACAACTCTCAAAGATGTGCATAAACCAAGCATAACACAACAACTCATAATCATCACCAATATCAATATGTGCTTCTAATAATATACCAATACAAGTATGTTACATAATCCATAAACCATGTGTCAACAATACTACTAACAAGTGCATCCAACCATATACCATGTATGTACCAATCATGAATCAACTACTCATCAATTATGACTCATCAAGATGTACCAACATCATCAACCATACACCTCATGTATGTGCCAACTCATCAACTACTTGTCTCAACCATGTACCCAACATGTACCTCAACCAAAAGCCTTCATCTATTTCATCATCCAAATCTGATTTGTAACTATGTAATAGACCTGGTGTATAAGATCACATACCTGCAAACCTTCCTTAACTTTAACAATGGGAGACTAGCATTTTCATCAAACTTTACTTTAGTCTCACATGACTAATTTTGGATTAGTCAACAACCCTAACTTGAAATAATCATAACTATGTACCTGTAATGAATAAAGATCTAAAAATTCTACAAAATGTCCTTTAATGTCTTTTATGCAATTCATCCAGACTTCACTACTTGGAACCTCTCAAAAAAGGAGTTATAGCAAAAATGGCATACCTTGTTGAATTATGGCTTATTCTAGAGAAAGAACTTATAGAGCATGCCCCGCACAGAATATTTGTTGTATGGATATGAAAATTGTATAAAGAATACTACAGACTGTACTCTAACCAATAAACTTGGTCTTACTGAATTTGGATCTGTAATGAATAATTTATGACGTTTTTACCTGAAACACATGTTTTAGACTAGTTTCAGGACTAGCCACAAACCCCATTTTCCAGAGAGTGTAACTCCACAAATACAACAATGCACAAGCTGAAATTTTTATCACAACTACTTGGATATGTTTCCTCAACAACCTCCCAATTTCAAGGTCTGAAACATTCTATAAAAAATGTTATTCCAAAAATGGTGAGATGGCCTGTAAATAACATACCTTAGAAAGCATCATCAAGAGAATTTATCCTCCCTTGAATTTCGGCATTCTTTACTTCACCTTCCCTCTGAAATTTGGCTCAGATATCCTTTGGTTACCTCAGTCACTTTTATATATTCAATATGCTCAAGTGTTATTAAAAATGAGAGACCCTTGCCTCTTATTTATACTTTCATGTAGTTTCCTCAAGGGGTTACCTTCTAACCATCTTAACCCACTTTCCTTATTTTAGGGATAACCCACTTCTAACCACTTGTCCACTTAGTAATTTCTCCAATAACTTTATTATTTAAATAATTTCTTTTTTGTCCACTTTGACTTATAGTACACTCATCNGTATAAGATCACATACCTACAAACCTTCCTTAACTTTATCAACAAGAGACTATCATTTTCATCAAACTGTACTTTAGTCTCACATGACTAATTTTGGATTAGTCAACAACCCTAACTTGAAATAATCATAACTATGTACCTATAATGAATAAAGATCTAAAAATTGTACAAAATGTTCTTCAATGTCTTTTATGCAATTCCTCCATACTTCACTACTTGGAACCTCTCAAAAAAGGAGTTATAGCAAAAATGACATACCTTGTTGAATTCTGGCTTATTCTAGAGAGAGAACTTATAGAGTGTGCCCCGCACAGAATATTTGTTGTATGGATATGAAAATTGTAAAAAGAATACTACAGACTGTACTCTAACCAATAAATTTGGTCTTACTGAATTTGGATCTGTAATGAATAATTTATGACGTTTTTACCCAAAACACTTGTTTTAGACTAGTTTCAGGACTAGCCACAAACCCCATTTTCCAGAGAGTGTAACTCCACAAATACAATGACGCACAAGCTGAAATTTTTATCACAACTACTTGGATATGTTTCCTCAACGACCTCCCAATTTCACGGTCTAAATCATTCTATAAAAAATGTTATTCCAAAAATGGTGAGATGACCTGTAAATAACATACCTTAGAAAGCATCATCAAAATAATTTATCCTCCCTTGAATTTTGGCATTATTTACTTCACCTTCCCTCTGAAATTTAGCTTAGATATCCTTTGGTTACCTCAGTCACTTTTATATATTCAATATTCTCAAGCGTTATTAAAAATGAGAGACCCTTGCCTCTTATTTAGACTTTCATGTAATTTCCTCAAGGGGTTACCTTCTAACCATCTTAACCCACCTTCCTTATTTTAGGGATAACCCACTTCTAACCACTTGTCCACTTAGTAATTTCTCCATTAACTTTATTATTTAAATAATTTCTTTTTTGTCCACTTTGACTTATAGTACACTCATCACTTCACTTTATTATTTAAATTACCTTCTAACCATCTTAACCCACTTTCCTTATTTTAGGGCTAACCTACTTCTAACCACTTATCCACTTAGTAATTTCTCCATTAACTTTATTATTTAAATAATTTATTTTGTAACCAATTTGACTTATAGTTCACTCACCACTTNTCATGAGGGTTCTCCAACTTCACATGGCCATAACTCTCTAACCGTGAGGAGTTATGTGATGTTCCACATACCACTGGAAATGGAATGACATGTACTATCCATATAGAATAGTCTTGCCTCCAAATATATCGAAGCTCGTACCATTATCCATCAAACAAACTTGGGTCCATTACCCAAACCTTTGTCCTAATAGAATTTGCTATAGGACTTTCTTCAAGGGTTGAGATCAATGAAAACCAACCCAAATAATAAAAAATATCTACCTTTGTCATTGATGGCAACACTCTGATGCAATACTGAAGTCATATCACTCATGCTCCCCCTCTGACCATCACTCCCCCTGGAACCATGCCTCTGTGCTCTTTCTCCAAGCATTTACCTTTGCATATGATAAATCTCTCCCACTTTGTCATCAATGGAAAATTTATCTTTCCATATAGGGTTGCTCCCCCTAAATGAATTGTCCTTAGGGATACTCCCCCTGATTGAACTCTTCCTGAAAATGATCTCCCAACCTAATCTATCCTCTCTATGGTGCTTCCTTGTATAAATCTAAGACATATAAGATAAGCATTCAAAAACATTCATTTTGGAGTAGAAATTACTCCAAGTCTCTGGCGAAGATACTCAAAGGCTTCCCATAGAAGTGGTTTTGTAAAGATGTATGTCGCTTGTTCTTTTGTGCCCACATACTCAACTCTAATGTTCTTCTCTGCAACATGTTCCCATAGAAAGTGATACTTGATTGGAATGTGCTTCGTCTTAGAGTGAATCACCGAGTTCTTTGAGATATTGATGGCACGTGTATTATCACAATAGATGGGAATGGGATCATCATACTCAACCTGTATATCTGTCAAAGTTTGTTTCATCCATAGAACATGTGTACAACATCCTGTTGCTGCAATATACTATGCCTCGACTGTAGATAAGGATATTGATGATTGTTTCTTTCTTAGACGTGATACTAAACACTCACCCAAGTAGAACGCTCCTCTACTTGTGCTCCTTCGGTCATCAATGCAACATGCCCAATCTACATAAGTGTAGGAAATAAGTGATAGATCCTTTCCTTTTGGATACCATAATCCAAAATCTTTTGTTTCTTTGAGATATTTGAAAATCCTCTTCACTGCTAATACATGTGATTCCTTTGGTGTTGCTTGAAATCGTGTGACCTATCCAATTGTCTGCATTACATATGATCTAGATGTTGTCACATATGGTAAGATACTGATCATTGACCTGTATTTCCTTTGGTATGTAGACTTTGAATCATCATCTTTGCTCAACTTGCAACTGGTTTGCATAAGAGTGGTAACTAGTTTGCAATCTTCCATTTCGAACCTCTTTAGCATTTCTCTGATATACTTAGTTTGAGAAATTAAAATTCCTTGGTTGCTTTGACATATCTGAAGACCCAAAAATAAGGATAGTTCTCCAAGCAATGACATTTCAAATTCATTTTGCATATCCTTTGCAAATTTCTAGCTTAAACTATAATTAGTACTTCCAAAACAATATCATCAACATAAATTTCAATTAATAAAATACTACCTTGAGTTACCTTGATGTAGAGGTTGTCTACGCTTCCTTTCCATAGTTCGTAGGGAGTTTATTCATTATTGTTTCTAAGCATTACTTTGTTTTGAATGTGAATTGTTGTATGCATTGCATGTGTCCAAAAAATATCTGTCAATTTGGAATCCATTAGCATTGTTCAAGCCATTTCCTGTGTAATTATCATCAATTATGATAATGTTCTTTTGTCTCTAAACCAATCTATGAATATATGCTCTCATCCACTGTCATATATCTATCCAAACCTGCTAAGTGTTCCTACGAATCCATCTTTGTCCATACTATCCAAGACTCTACTTGTGCAACTGTCCATAATTCTAACCCATTTATCATTTTACTATCATGAAGTCTTGATTAATCTATCAAACTATACTTTTGCTAACTGACTTCTCTGAATTTGTCTTCTCAAACTCTGCAAGTTTCTCAAAGGATGGTTCTTTGGTCTATCACAGCTATCGCATAGACTCCCCCTGTCTAAAATTCATATTACCTGGGAGTTTCTAAGCAGGATGGCTCAGAACAATTCATGCTTTGATGTGTATTCATCATCATCTTTATTGTTAAATTCATCATCATCTTCATTGGTATATTAATTATCTCTCTGAGCTCTTATTTCTTTCTTTCTATCTGTGGATTCATCTTTCACTACAATGTCTAAAAGTACAATATCTTATTTACCTGTCCTTCCTTTCTTTCAGTTATTTTCCAAACCTTTCTGTATCTGACATCTTTCTTTTTCTCTGTAGAAATTTCTTCATCTCATTTTATTGCCAATCTTGTGATCTCTAATACCTGGTCTTTGTTCACCTATTCTTCCTGTTTTCTTATCCATACTTTCTTATATCTAATATCAGTGTTATCTTTCATGGAAGTATCGATCATGCTTCTACAATCACTGGATATGTGTCCATAGTTATGACATTTGTAACACTCAATGTTACGTGCGGCCACATAGGCACTTCTTTCTTGAGCATTTCTTTTATAATCCCTACAATCTGCAACCTTATGTCCAAAATTAGTACAATAAAAACAATGACCATAAAATAAATTTGCATACCTGGGAGTGAATGATCTTCAATAGTTTTCTTAGATTCAGGTTGACCATGATTCCTTCCTTTGAGTACTTCTGCATAACTCTTTCTATTTTCTTCATTCTTCTTTTCTAGAAACCTAGAGTGCTTCTCTACATTCTCGGTAACTGATGTGGATGTTTGTGTCTCTTCAACGTTCTTTTTGAGCTTGACGATTTTACTTATCAAAGTGACAACTTCTTCTTCAAGCTTCTCAACCTCTTCTTCTTTATTTAATATCTGAGACTTCATGACTTCTTATGCTCTATTTACTTCTTCAAGCTGAATTTTTAATGTGATTATTTCTTCTTCAAGTACTTTCTCCTCTTGACCAAAATCTAACTCAAGCTGGTTTAGATTGTTATTTCTTTCCTTAAGATGATCTATCAATATCTTCTCTCTCATTTATGTTTCTTACTTCTGTGTTGCTATGTTGGCTTCCAAACACTGCTTTTGATATTCAAGATTTTCTTCAATCTTTTTGGCTTCTTCTAGTTGATTTCTTAAGTTCTCGATGACCTGTTAGGCTTCTTCAAAAATGTGAACACTTTCCTTTTGTTTCATCAATTCTTTCTTTAGCGACTTTTTTTCTTCTTTTAGTTCATCTAAATCACTAATCAATTCTGCCTCATAATTGTATTATTTTTCAATTTGTTTTTTTGTCTCATTTCCTTCATGGCATTCTATTTCAAGATGTCTGTGTTTTTCACAATTAAAGAAAAACAACACACCTCTATTGATTATGTACTCTTCATCTTCTGAATCCGTTTGACATGGTGAACATATTTCTTCTTGATTTGTACCTGCATATTCTTTGAAATTTTCTAAATCTATGATGGGTGAAGAATATATGTCATGTAATTTATCCCAAAGTTATTTGGCTAATGAAAATTTACCAACCTTTTATCTTACCGGATTAGGTAGTCCTTCCGAGATGAAATCCATTGTTATTTTGTTATTCTTCTTCAATTCCTTCTTGGTTGCGGTCTTTTCCCTTTTTGAACTATCATATCCTATAATGGCTGATAGCCAAATATAATGCCACTGTGCCTATAAAAATACCTTCCTCCTTATGCTCCACATCTCATACTTTAAACCATTATGACCATTAAACAGTGGTCCTCCATTCTCAGAATAATCCATGATCTTCTTCCAGTGGTTAAACTATTTTCTGAAGGAACCTGGCTCTGATACCAATTGTTGGATTACTGAGAGGGGGGGTGAATCAGTAATAAAGAAATTCAATCTTTTTTAACCACAATATGCAGGTGTTATATCAATGTAGCATTATCATCCAATAGTTGTGGAGTAAATAAACAATGAACAAATGAGAAATCATACACATACACAGTACACCAATGTTTTTACGTGGAAACCCAAAGAGAGAGAAAAGCATGGAATGATTTTTCTTATATGTATTTAATAATTACATTCATTGTAAGCACCAACTTCCTTTGTTTTCCAACTGCAACTAGGAGGCTCCAACCCCCTAATTTCTCAGGCTACAACCTGAGGGAAGCTCCAACTCCCCTATTCTCTAGCTACAACCAGAAAGAGGATACGACCCCCTATGTTCTCCAACTACAACCGAAAGGTGGCTACAACCACCTATCCTTGCCCCGTACAACTTCCCTGATGTAGAAGTAGAATGATGGAACCACTGTCACACTATCACTATGAGATATACTGTTGTAAACATGTACCAATCAACCTGCACCAAACAACCTTTATCAATAACCTGAACCATGCATCAACCTGTACCTCAACCTGTAATCAATTGTACCATAAACAAGTGCATCAACCATGCATCAACCTATACCAAACAAACTATAATCAACATGTACCATAAATAAGTGCATCAACCATGAACCAACCTATACCATGAACAACTGCATTAACCATGTACCAAACCTGTACAAATAACATGTCACAACAACCTATCCAAATAACCTATCACAACAACATGTCTCATCAATCTTATCAACCAAATCAAATCTACTCACCAAGATCAATCACCAAGACAAATCTCAAAGATGTGCATAAACCAAGCATAACACAACAACTCATAATCATCACCAAGATCAATATGTGCTTCTAATAATATACCAATACAAGTATGTTACATCATCCATAAACCATGTGTCAACAATACTACTAACAAGTGCCTCCAACCATGTACCAAGTATGTATCAATCATGTATCAACTACTCATCAAATAAGACTCATCAATATGTACCAACATCATCAACTATACACCTCATGTATGTGCCAACTCATCAACTACTTGTCTCAAGCATGTACCCAACATGTACCTCAACCAAAATCCATCAACTATTTCATCATCCAAATCTGATTTGTAACTATGTAATAGACTTGGTGTATAAGATCACATACCTACAAATCTTCCTTAACTTTAACAACGAGAGACTATCATTTTCATCAAACTTTACTTTAGTCTCACATGACTAATTTTGGATTAGTTAACAACTCTAAATTGAAATAATAATAACTATGTACCAGTAATGAATAAAGATCTAAAAATGGTACACAATGTTCTTCAGTGTCTTTTATTCAATTTCTCCAGACTTCACTACTTAGAACCTCTCAGAAAAGGAGTTATAGCAAAAATGGCATACTTTGTTGAATTATGGCTTATTCTAGAGAGTGAACCTGAAGAGCGTGCTCCGCACGGAATATTTGGTGTATTGATTTGAAAATTGTACACAAAATACTACAGACCATACTCTAACCAATAAATTTGGTCTTACTGAATTTGGAACTGTTATGAAGAGGTTATGACATTTTTACCCAAAACACATGTTTTAGACTAGTTTCAGGACTAGCCACAAACCCTATTTTCCATGGAGCGTAACTCCAAAAATACAATGACCCACAAGCTGAAATTTGTATCACATCTACTTGTATATTTTTCCTCAACGACCTCCAAATTTCACAGTCTGAATCATTCTACAAATATAGTTATTGTGAAAATGGTGAGATGAACTGTAAATAACATACCTTAGAAAGCATCATCAAAAGAATTTATCATCCCCTGAATTTCAGCCTTCTTTACTTCACCTTCCCTCTGAAATTCAGCTTAGATATCCTTTGGTTACCTCAGTCACTTGTAGATATTCAATATGCACAAGTGTGATTAAAAATGAGAGACCCTTGCCTCTTATTTATACTTTCATGTAGCTTCCTCAAGGGGTTACCTTCTAACCATCTTAACCCACTTTCCTTATT
>JASDQU010710606.1:27853-46886 GCA_032191745.1 Picea mariana
CTTTAACACCAAATGTTTCTCTGAATCTTTGATACCCAACTTTGTGCGTAGGGTATGAAACAGATTCATCATCTCATGCACATCTTGGTCCCTTTGTTGCCGCAGCGTAGTCCATTGTATGTATTTGTCCTCATAGCTCCCCACGAGATAATATTGTTCCTTGATGGCATCTCGGAATAAATTCCAAGTGGGTGTGACCAAGAACAGAGAGGGTTCCCCCTATCTCTATTGTTCCGAGTAGGTTTCCCACCAGTTCTTGACATGGGGGGCGGCTTTGAGGAGTGCAAAAATAATCCTTTCTCGGTCGGAAAATTCATGAACCAAGAAATATCCTTCTAATAGATTCAACCATCTATCTACGGCATCTGCAACTATTTGGCCCTCAAATATGGGAATGTCAAAGTTAACTTGTACCTTAAAAGGAGTGGCGCCTCCAGAGTAGCTGTTGGATGTCGATGTGCCATTAGTGGGAATTCGTTGAAGAATCTGGGCAAAGTTGTCCATCATCACGTTCCTTTGTTTATCGAGGACCTCCTCGAGAAACATTTTGATAGGATCTCCTACTCCCTCATCTTTCTTTTCTTCCCCCATGGGCAGTCATCAGGGTTTGCGAGACTGATCTTACAAAGGTTCAACCAGATCGATCCCCAACTCCTTATACCTCGACCTCGTTGGGGACATGCAAAGAAAGATCGAGAATGAGCAGACTGCTCTGATACCATTGATCCCAATTTATGTAGGAACACAATGAAATACATAAATACACATAAACGTAGAGATGCAGCGGAAATAAGACTTCATTTCATTAATAACAAATGACTGAAAAATGCTTACAGATAGAATGGAAATAAACTAGCTAGGGCACTGGTAGCTTATCTCTGAGAAGAGATGTGGTGGCTACTGGCCTCTGAACTGCCTGTTACAATGAGA
Organism: Picea mariana; assembly: GCA_032191745.1. NCBI lineage: Eukaryota > Viridiplantae > Streptophyta > Pinopsida > Pinales > Pinaceae > Picea > Picea mariana. Next base: position 28,784 of record JASDQU010710606.1, read on the forward strand.
ATCGAAGGCCTATATATTACTGGGAAACAATGGAAAACCCTAAACATCCAAAAACCTAACCCTAGGAGATGAAACACCAGAATATGGGCCTCGTTGGGGTAAATTGGTACATCAATTTCTCGGGGTCGTAAATTTGGCATACTATCTTTGTTTAACGCACATGATACATCATTAGAAATATCTATCCGAGGACTACATTGCTAATAGCGAATATCGAGTCTGAAACGAACTCATCTTCGTCGGAGCATTCGTGCCCAAAAAATGTCGTTTAGGGCCTCAAAACAGCTTAGGAAGTTCAGGACTCGAAGAATTGCTAAAAATAGTAAATTTTGCTGCAATTAAGGAAACTGAAAAAGTGAAAGAAACAATGGTGTGGGTCCAAGTGGAATAGGCAGGTGGCCACCAATATCCACCTAGATCATCAAACTACTCCAACATTCACACCAGTGAGATATGCAGGTGCATAGTCCACACCAAGAGCACAACAAACTCCAGCAAGCAGTCTGAGTAATTCTACATCTCCAGATCCAACATTAGCAAGTCTATTACCAAAGAAAACAAGAAGTCTGTGTGACATCTAAAATATTGATACAACAAATTCATTCTGATTATTTTCTCTGTTTTCACAAATAGATGATCCGTTAACTTTTGAAGAAGTTGTCAAGGATGATGTATGTGCACAAGCCATGGATGAATAAATTGAATGCATAGAGAACAATCAAACATGGAAATTTGTAGATGTACCTGAGGGTAAGGATGCGATAAGTGCCAAGTGGATTTATAAAACTAAGCAATATGCAAATGGAAATGTCCAGAAGCACAAGGCGAGGTTAGTTGCAAGGGGTTTTACACAACAACCTGGAATAGATTTTAATGAAACATTTCCATCAGTTGCGAGGATGGACACAATGAGAATTGTGTTAGCTATTTTTGTGCATAATAAATGGCTTGTTTATCAAATGGATGTAAAGTTATCATTTTTGAATGGTCATTTAGAAGAAGAAGTATATGTGGAACAGCCACAAGGCTACGATATTCCAGGACAAGAAAACAAAGTATACAGATTGAAGAAGGCACTGTATGGATTAAAGAAAAATCCCAGAGCTTGGTACAGCTGCATAGATTCCTACCTCACTCAGAATGGATTTCAAAGAAGTAATTGTGAGCCAACACTATACATCAAAGGAAATCAGCAAGTTAAAATGTTGATTGTTTGCTTGTATCTAGATGATTTGATTTTTACATGTGACTTTGGCATAAAAGAATTTAAGTTAGTCATGAAGGATGAGTTTAAAATCACTGATTTTGGGGCTTATGAGGTATTTTCTGGACATTGGTTTTCACCATGTTGATATTATGGTAGTTTCGGGAGGTATTTACCTCCACGTGTAACCCTAACGAGAATAGAATATTCTGGGAAGCAAGAAGAAACCCTAAAGCATTAAACTTAACCCTAGAAGACAAGTTGGCTCAAGGAAATAATTAATATTAATTATTTAGCATCCAGAATGAGAAGTCAGCCTAGACAGCTTAGGAAAATAGTATAAATACAAGTAGCCAAACCTCATTTTGTACCAGACAACTTAAATTTTCAGTTAGGAAGAGGTGTGCACTGTAGAAACTAGGCAAGTGTGCAAGTCTAGGGAGCAGTCGTTGCAATCTGTGTTCCTAGTTGAGTCTCAAACTTTCTATTGGTTATGGTTGGACTTTCTAATCAATCATGGTTATATTTATGCATTAGTCGTGGTTGGTTATTGGTTTTCTTCCGGAATCATTCTCTGTCAAGGTTAAGGTTCTCGAGGGTGGATTCGTCCTATGGTTGGGTGACAATATTGTTATATTGTCTATGGTTAAATGAGAACATCCATTACTTTATAATAGGTTATGGGCCCACCCTATCTTCAGACAGTCTAACCATTGGAAGATTGATTGGGAGGATTACTTAGTTACAGTTGCAGTTGCAGCCAGTTTCTTTTGTTGCAGCAACGAAACCCTAACCCTCTTGTTGAGGCACCTTAAGTGAAGAGATTGACCTAATTTCTGGATATCTCAGTACACCCTAGCCTAGCACATCTCATGGTACTCTCATCAAGCCAAGACATCAAGTTTGAGTTTTTGGTCAAATTCAAAGGTTGACCAACTCAAATAAGTTATGACCTACTTTATGAAGTCAGAAAACAAGTTAGAAGGGCCTTCTAACTTCAGATCATGGAAGACAAGGATTGACCTCATCCTTGCCAAGAATAAAGTGTTGGATATTGTGAAAGGAAAGATCGTGGAACCATAGTTCGAAGAAGGAAAAGAGAAGGAACCTCAAAACATTGCAGTTATGGAGAAGTTCAAAGACAATGAAATCAATGCCATAAGTATCATAGTGGACTCTATAAAAGACCACTTGATACCCTACATCTCCCATCTTGACTCATCTAAGAAGATATATTATGCCCTAACAAACCTCTTCTCAGTCAGAAACATTGGACAAGTAATGAGTCTAAAGAATGAGCTATGTGACATGAAAAAGAATGATGGTGATAGAATAACATCAAAAACACTGTGGTTCTTCCGACAATTTATAAACAAATCTCTCACCACAGAAATCTAAATGATCAAACATCAAACCTTGTGAGAATCTCTCAGTTAAGAGATCAAATACAAGCTATTGAAGAAATCATTTCGGAGAAGGAACTGGTAAATATAGTACTCAATAGTCTTCTCAAGACATGGGATGCATTTATCGCAAGCATGAACACAAGGAAGGACTATCCCACATTTGAGGAACTTTGGACATGTTGTGCACAAGAATAATAAAGGATTAGTATAAAAGTGAAACCCCAAAAGAAATACGATGATCAAGCCTTCACGGCAAGGTTCAAGAATTTAAGGAATAAAAAGAAGTTTGGCTCAAGGAAGAAACCAAATCAAGAGAAAGATATGTCAAAAATACAATGCTTCAACTGTCGAAAATATGGTCACTACAAGAATCAGTATCCCGAGTTAAAGAAAAAGAAGGAAACACATGAAGCATCAGCTGTGAAAGAAAGGGAACCCTCAAAGAAGGCCAAGAAGGATAAAACGGACTTCTTCTTCTAAGACAAGGTAACAATATTCTTCATAATTCTTGTACATACCATGTTTACATAGTTTTTGTACATATCTTTCATATCTATTTCTTAGAATATAATATGTTCAAAGAGAAACAATACCTATGGAAGAATAACAAGATAAGGATTGCTATCACGATGACTACAAGTCAAGCAATACACATGAACAGATGAAGTACATTGACAATCCCTGGTAACAATTCATGTGGAAGCTATTAACATAAGTAAAAGCTACAAGATAGGCCAAAATAAGAATCAAACTTGAAGAATCTCGGAAGAAGTAAAATCAAAAAGAAGTCAACAATCAAGAGGAAATTAGAGAAAGACTTGTGAAACTTTGCAGGAGACAATAAGGATGCAGACGGAAGTGTGGACTCTCTTAGTTGGAAGGAGCCGATTATATAATTCCAAAAGAAGAGCATTCATTCATGCATGAAGCAAGGATTAGGAGGGATCTAATCCTAAATAATATGATCCATCAAGGATCATGAAGTATCTATCCATGTTCCCATTGATGGTAGCAGCCATGAAAAGAAACATGTGTTCAGTTTGACTTTAGAATAAGTCTTCTTCAAAAAGAAGCCTTAAAGTATCCCTGGTTATCCATCCACATCCATGATCCTATGATAAAAGGAAGAATTTGGAATCTTCAAGGCATGGAATCTATAGAAAACTCCATGGACCCAAGAGCTAAAGAGAAACATGAGGAAGAACATGAATATTCCAAGAGAGAAATAAAAGCTACAACAACCAGTCATTATATCGAGAATCACAAGACTACCAACTTGGTTTGAACCCACTAGAAGCAATCAAGAAGAAGAAATGGAAGTTGTGATGAATAATAGTGTATGGAAGACTTATGAATGGAAGCATTGCAAGATCCATTTCTAAAGGTTCTCCCAGATGGAGGGAGAAGATTATGATGATAGCTTGTTCCAATAACCAGACATACCTATACCTGAGCCATTATATCTCCTGCATTATCCATGGGTTGGAGTTTACATCAGATGAATGTAAGGATTGTTCTCCTCAATAGAGTAATTGAACAAAAAATCATATGAAGAGCAACCTCAAGGTTTTGAGGTATACCAGAAAGAGACCCTTGTATACAGATGGAAAAATATCTTGTATGGATTCAAACAACTTGGTGCAAAGCCTCTCATGCACAACAGAAGTGTGGTGAAAATTTTCTATAACAAATATATTCATCAGAATGGTTAATCAGAAGTCTAGGATGATGGATTGTTAATACATGGAAAAATCTCTTGATAATAGAATAAGTGCCACTTGGATATGTTCCGATTTGAATCTTTCCACGATGTCATGAGCTAGCAGGAAACAAAAGAGTTGAATCCAACCATGATATATTGTAATGATCAGAGCTATATGAAGCCTTCATAGAAAACCAGTGTTCCAAAAAGACCGAAGTACATTTAGATCAAGCATTACATTCTCCATGATGAGGTCTAGAAAAGAGAAGTGGATCTCCAATATATCTCCACAGATGAGCAGATAAGAAATATTTTGGTAAAGCCTCTGTCCAAGATGAAAAATTTTGTGTACTCAAGAAACAAGTTGGAGCTCGTGGAGATGACTTCCTTATTGAAAAGAGAAGAGATGAATCTCATGTTGGGAGGGAGCACCGATGTGTTATTGATTTATGGATAGTCATTTTTCAGTTCGAAAAATGGTCCAAGATGAGCATTTCCTTTCCAGTGCGGAAAGTGTTTTGAGATTTCTGACGGACAGGCATTTTCCAGTTCGGAAAATGGTTCAGATCGGACGGTCATTTTCATAATGAAAATGGTTCGATAGATTGTTGATGTGCCATAGACAGTGATTCCCCTTGTGGGAAGTGTGGGTGAATGGTATAAGATAGTCTTTCTTCTTGACAGTCACTCTCAGTAGTGGTCAAGTAGAATGGTTCGCCTTGTCGGGCAGTCATTCTTTCGAAGTTCATAGTTGTGAGCAGTTTTGAAGAATGGTTCGTTTTGGAGGTTGGTTCAAGACAGTCATTTCCTTAGGAAATGTTCTGGTCATTCATTCCCTAGGGTAGACTCATTCTCTCCAAGTTTCACTTTGTTTAGTGCCGTAGGAATGGCCCACTTAGGTGAATGGTCCAGGTTCAGCAATCAAGGACAGGCATTCCCTAGGGCAGACTCATTATCTCCAGGTTGCACTTTGTTTAGTGCCGGAGGAATGGCCCAGTTAGGTGAATGGTCCAGGCTTAGAAATCAGGACAATTATTCTTCGATGCTTGAAAAGAATAGTCTAGATAGCTCATGGAAAATGTTTTACTTTCTGAGGGAATATGTTCTTCCAAGATATCACAGATGTGAGTGGAAGAATGGCCCAGATGACTCAGTTTATATCATGATATTGTTTTTTTGTGCAAGTTGATATCAAATGATATGATCGCTATGGAGACTGTATGTCTCTATACAATAGATGTATGCTACAATGGTGGATGTGCTCAACTGGTTGTGACTATGTGTCACTGATTGAGTAGTTGTGTACTACTTGGTGTGGTTGTGTGCCACTGGATAGTAGTTATGTACTACTATGGATAGACACAGTTGTGTTCTATTGAATGACATTGTTCTGATTGCCATGTAGACTATCAGTAGTGTTGAAAATGATTATCAGCTAGATGGATAGTCAGTGTGCTTATGGACAGACATTCTCCAGGCAGATAATGGTCCAGATAGAACAAATTGTTGGTGGACAAGTATTCTCTCTGTGGAGAATGATCCAGGTTGAAAGTTTGTTGACATGGCATGGACTAGTATTTTCCTAAGGCACAGTTTGTGGCCCGATTAGGAAAATGGTTCAGGACCGATATTTTCTATGGAATATAGGTTGAGACGGATCTCCATGGTACATATGACTTGATTAGAAAATAGTCCTATATTGACATTCCTATAGGAATGGTCTTTATATTCCATGGCGTAGCTTTTAGCATCTATTGGGATAGTCATTCTTCTAAGACGTATATCCAAATCAGAAGAATGGTCCTTGTATCACTTTGTGGAGTGAGTGACTTATTCAACATCATACATGATTACTCAGATAGAGTATGGCTTCGAGAGATGATGCAGTTGATGCTACCATATGATAGTGATGATAGTTCTTGTGATCTAATCATGAGATAGCATGTATTGCTATGATGATGCTACCAATTGAATGGTATGTTTGTGCTCAAGACCATTTCCTTCAATACCTCCCTAGCTAGGAGGGAGTGTTGATATTATGGTAGTTGTGGGAAGTATTTACCTCCACATGTAACCCTGATGAGAATAGAATATTTCGGGAAGCAATAAGAAACCCTAAAGCATTAAAGTTAACCCTAGAAGACAAGTCGTCTCAAGGAAAAAATTAATATTAAGTATTTAGCATCCAGAATGAGAATTCGACCCAAACAGCTCAGGAAAATAGTATAAATACAAGTAGCCAGACCTCATTTTGTACCAGGTAGCTCGAAATTTCAGCTCATAAGAGATGTGCACTGTAGAAATTGGGCAAGTGTGCAAGTCTGGGGAGTAGTTGCAACCGGCAGCTACTGCAATCTGTATTCCTGGTTTAGGCTCGAACTTTCTATTGGTTGTGGTTGGAATTTCTGATCAGTCTTGGTTATCTTTATGCATTTGTCATGGTTGGCTATTGGTTTTCTTCCAGAATCATTCTCTGTCAAGGTTAAGGTTCTCGGGGGTGGCTTCAGCCTATGGTTGGGTGACAATATTGTTATATTGTCTATGGTTAAACGAGCACATCCATTACTTTCTAACACACCAATACAAATCTAGTATATTTATTTCAAAATCTAAATATGCATATGAAATCTTGAAAAGATTCAACATGATAAATTCCAAATCATCCCCAACACTTATCATAACAAGATTGAAGTTAAGCAAGGAATATGAAGGATATAAAGTGGATCCCACTCTGTTAAAAGGATGGTAGGAAGTATTATGTATTTGACAGCAATAAAGCCTAATATTATGTATGGAGTGAACTTGATTTCAAGGTTCATGGAAACTCCAAAAGAATCCCATTGGAAGGCAGGTAAAAGAATTCTGAGATATGTGAATGGAACAAAAGACTTTGGCATTATGTATTCAACTTCAGAAGATTTCAGACTTGTTGGATACACTGACAATGATTGTGGAGGCAACATAGATTATAGAAAAAGTACATCTAGTTACACATTTCATTTTGGAACAGATATAATTTCATGGGCATCAAGGAAGCAGCCCATTGTGACTCTTTCTTCAGCTGAAGCTAAGTATGTCACAACTACAAGCGCAGCTTGTCAAGCTGTTTGGATGAGAAGAATGTTAAAGGATTTGTTGCAGGAACAACAGGAACCAACTACAGTGTTATGTGATAACAACTCCACCATTGTGTTGTCCAAGAATCATGTGTTTCATAAGAAAACCAAGCACATTGATACAAGGTATCATTTTATCAAAGAATTGGTGAATAACAAAGAAATTTTCTTAGAGTTTTGCAGGTCTAAAGAAAAAATTGCAGATATATTTACAAAATATTTGGCAAGAGATGCATTTCAGTATCTGTGCAGTTGTCTAGGAGTCTGCACAGTCGAAGATATTTGACAGTTCATGTGAATTTAAGTTTTTGATGTATATTTTGTGTCTCGTGATTCCCACCTACTTATAATTAAGAGGGAGTATTGGAGATATTAATTATAAGTCGTGAGCTTTACGTCTCCACTGACTCAGTCTATTACGGCAAGCAAGAGTGTTATTAATGAGCCAATTTTTAATCTTTCTCGAGCCATGATAATTAGATAGAGTCGGTGAAAATTTATTGTTGCCTTAAATGTTTGAGTCGGTTAGCTTCTACAGGAAGTCTCAGTATTAGTCTATATATTTCCAAGTCTGTAAATAGACAACAAGTTGTTGATACATAGCAAGAGCATCAGTTGTGAAGGGAGTTGGAGAAGTTTGAGAGCACAAGCTCTCTTTCTGAAAGTCTGCAGAAGTTGTTGGAGCCAAAGCTCTACATATTATTGTATTTTTTAACAGCGTGCAACATCCAATTTGGTAATACACTAAGTATTTGTGTGATTGGTATATTTATGAATTTTTTATCCGGGATCTTTTCATCAAAATGACTTATAAAGAATTGCATTAAATGATCATAAATTAAAGTACACCATTAAAGAAGGAAAATCTCAATAATGAACAGACATAAGCATCAAATATGAACACAAAAAACTTGATAACGGAGTTCATCCCTGGTGGAATACGTCTCTGGGTCCTTCTCTCAAATGGGTAGGCCTTTTTATTAACTCAGCAAAATAATTTGGCAAAATACATAAGTATGCCTCATTCTGAAATCAAGCTACAGAAGTTTTGATCAGATCAGAAAACAAATAGCACCCTTGAATTTGTGGCGTCGAATTACCCAAAAATGATTGTCTCCACACTTCGATCCAACTCTGGCACTCCCAGGACCAAGAGAAACTCTGTCTTGGTTTTCGTTCCCTGCAACCTGCAATAAACGTTGATATTGTCTCGAAATTTGTGTTGGTCCATACCCTCTCGCGCCTCGTCCAGCACTGGGCGGATTCATTTTTAAATAAAAAATTCGTCGATGTAAACAATGTAAGGCTGTTAGCCTAGTGGTTGTAGAGCATATGTTAAGGCATGTATAGAGGGTGAGGCCCCGGGGTCGAGCCCCCGTGCCTCCCCTTTTGGCTTGTCAGTTGTAAAACACACACACACACACACACACACACACACACACACACACACACACACACACACACACACACACACATATATATATATATAAACATTTTCATTCCTCCAAACTTAGCGATGGTTCTAGATAGTCCGTTGGTGCCAGATTTGCGAGGTCCCGCTGGATTTGGCGGACCTGCCAAATATTTTACATATATTTTTTTTGAAAATTCATTCTCGAGTTATCATTAGGTATTTTCCCACTGCCATGTGGCATCCCATGACTGGGCCACGTGGAAGCCAACCATTGGGCCACATCAACCATTGTACAATCACCTTGACATGTCAACATACAGTCTGCCAACTCAACTGCCAACTCATCTTGCCATGTCAGCCGCCATGTCACCATACAGTCTTCCACGTGGCTGTACAGACTGCCATGTGGCACAATTTTACTGGTCCAAGAAATGAAACGGAAATTCCAAATATGAGTGACACGTGGAAGCCTCTAGTGATGCGATGCCACCATCCTGACATCATGTTGATATCAGCATGACATGTGGAAGCCTCCTATGCATGCCACGTATGTTGTACAAATGTTGACATCATCTGTACTGATGTTGACGTCAAAATTATAGATGTTGATTCATCCCCCTACTAACTGGGCTAGGTTGACCAAACTTCGACTGCGAATATCTTTTGATCTGTAACTTCGTTTGACGAGTTGTTTGTGTCATTGAAAATCTTGTGATGCGCTCTTTGCGGTGATGTAATTTTCACTGAGTTTTGAGAACTTTGAATTTTTTCCCTTTCTCTTTCTGTTGAGGCCATTCTGAGCTTTCTGATTTGCTTCTGTGAGTTCTAAGTTGTCTTTAGTCTTCTCTGGATCCTTTTTGGATCATGCCTTTCCACTGAGAGCTTTTTGGACAACCAAAATCTTTCATCAATCAACAGATAAGTGAGGGAAGAGTTCCCTCACCTTGTCCTTCTTAATCCACTTTTCCTTGCTTGGATGTGTGCTCTTTAAGCCTACTAGAATATAATCAACATCACCCTTGCGTGAATTCCTCGTCCTTCTATCCAGGATGATATATTCCTATAACTAATCCAAGTACTCAAGAGAAAACTCATCAACTGAAGGTATTGAAACTCCTCATCATGATCCATGATCATGGGAGGCTCAAAAAGTTTCAAGTTATCTACATTTACAACTAAGTAAATATGCATATAAGGTGGAAGATCCAGACGAAAAGCATTGGTACCACTTTTCTCCAGAATATTGAAGGGTCCAAAATGAATGGGCTTGAGTTTCTTGCCTTCACCCTTCAATCTCTCCTTGTTAATGTGAAGCCATACCCGGTCTCCAACATGGAACTGATGATCAACCCTGTGTTTTTCATGTCGAGATTTATAGTGTGCTTGAATTTTCTCCAACTGTTACATGATTGCTTGGTGTACCTGTTGGATCCTTTGGATGAACTTGCGAGTTGTGTCTTCATTTCTTTCTTCATTTGAATCAGCCTCTCTCCCATACATCAAGTCCAAAGGAACTTTAGGTAGGTACCAAAAACATGTCTTAAAAGGAGAACATTGAGTGGAGGAATGTAAGTCTCAATTGTAAGCATGATGTACATAGGGTATTTTTTCATCCCATAACTTGGGATGCTTGTTGCATTAGCCTCAAAGAAAAAGTACCATTGTTCGGTTTACAACCTCTTTATGTCTGTCAGTATATGGATGGAAAGAAGTGCTCCTCTTCAATTTGGTGTCCATCATTCTCCACAATCTTTTCCAAAAATCCCCAGGGAATCGAGTATCTTGATCGGAGATAATGGACGTGGGTAACCCAAAGTGAACCCAAACATACTGAAACAAGAGATTAGTATTCTACTCAGCAGTGATCTTATTTTTACATGGCATCAAGATACACATATTGTTGAACCTATCCACTACAAAATACAAATAGTCATCACCCCCTTTAAACATTGGTAAACCCCCTACAAAATCCATGGAGATACTTTCCCATGGATGGGATGGAACAGGAAGTGGTGAGTATAGCCCCAGTTTTCTATTAGTGGGCTTACAACTAGAACACATCACACACCCCTTTACATATTTAGTTACAATTGCTTTCATTTGAGGCCAGTAACAAAACCTCTACAAATGATCCATAGTTTTTCCTACCCCAAAATGCCCAGACACAAGATAAGTGTGAACTTCTCATATTACATGGACTCGTTCACTTGTAGGAATACATAGCTTTTCAAGATGATTGAGTATTTTTCCCTGCAGACAATAGTTCTCTACATGTGCACCATGGGTTAGATTCTCATATACTTCTTTAAAATATTCATCAATGGCATATTGTTCCACATAGTTATCATGAGATAAAGAAGTATTATTCAAAATAATAGAAGCAACAATAGGAGGTCTAGAAATCATATCAGCTACCTTGTTACTTGTACCCTTTTTGTACTTGATTACCAAATGAAATTGTTGTAGAAAACCCATCCATCTGTAGTGTCGAGATTGTTGTAGTATGGTTTGTGCTTAGATATATTGTAAGGGTTGGTGATCTGTATGTATGCTTATGTCCTTCCCTAACAAATAGTGCTTCCATTTCTTTATGCTTTGAATTAATGCATACAACTCTTTATCATATGTAGGATAGTTAACAACAACTTGGTTAAAAGTTTCACAGTGGTAACAGATAATATTACGATATCGCATCAATATTTCACCCATGGTGTATCCGCTGGCATCGATCTCGATCTCAAAGGGTTGTTGAAGATTCAGTAGTGCTAATACTGGTGAGGTACTGATCTTTTCCTTCAAAGTGTCGAAAGTTTTTTGTTGCTTTCCTCCACACTGAAAAGTGTTCTTCACACTGGTTAAGGCATGCAAAGGAGTTGCTATGAAGGAGAATTTTGAAATGAACCTCCTCCAATATTATACTGCACCTAAGAAGCTCTGTATCTCGGTTACACTTTTGGGCTCAAACCAATTTACAATTACATCAGTCTTGGAAGGAACAATTTTTAATTGTCCTCCTCCTACAATATGACCTAAGTACACAAGTGTAGTCTTACCAAATTCACATTTGGACAGTTTTACATACAACTTTTCCCTTTGCAAAGTATCCAATACTTGTTTTACATGCCTCACATGTTCATCCCAAGTCCCGCTAAAAATAAGAATGTCGTCTAAATATACAATCACAAAATCATATAGAAAAGGCCTGAATACATCATTCATCACACGCATGAAAGTTGTCGGAGCATTACAAAGCCCAAAGGGCATAACTAACCACTCAAAAAATCCTTGTTTGGTTTTAAAGGCAATCTTCCATGCATCATGTTTTGCAACCCTGATCTGGTGGTATCCACTACACAAATCCAACTTAGTGAAATAAACAACATTCTTTAACTGATCAAGTAAATCATTTATACGAGGAAGAGGGGATCAATTTTTCACTGTGATTTTATTTAAGGTCTGTTAATTGACATACATTCTCCATGTGCCATCTTTCTTTGGCACAATCACGATCGGAGAACCGCAAGGAGATGAGCTGGGCCTGATGACCCCTTGATCCAATAAGCCTTGTACCTGCTTCTTGATCTCTTTCATCTCTACAACTGACATTCTGTACATTCCCACATTAGGAAGAGGAGAATCCTATTGAGGATGTATCTCATGTTGGATTTCCCTCTTAGGAGGTAATCCATCGGGTTCCTGGAAAATATCATCATACTTCGAAAAAATATCAATTAATTACTTCTTATGAGAAGGATCACATCCTTGGAAAGCGTCGGATTTTCCGACATCTTTCTCTCTTACGACCATGAGTACATATCTCTTATTAGTGTTTATGAGTCTCTTCATTTTCCCTACACTAACAAGTGTTGTTTTTACCCTCATGTTGTGATCTATAACAATATTCTCCACTCCCCCCTTAGTAAGGTGGTATGTGTTCTCATGAAGAAAGAAGACTGATTTTCTATCATAAAGGTAAGGACCCCCCAACACTATGCCACATATATCAAGTGATACAACATCCAAATCCACTTCATCAATCAACTTTGAAGCAATATAAAATCTGAACCTACATTGTTTGGTGACATTAAGTTTTGTTTTATCACATACCCAACCAAGAGGATAAGGCTTTGGATGTGGTTTTGTTTCAAGACCCATCTTTTTGAAAAGTGCTTCAGATATCAAGTTTACTTGGGAACCTGGATCAAACAATGTATCTATCTTAGTGTGTTTAGATACAACTCTTATATGAAATAACTCATTCCTCTTTCATTCATCATGAGATTCATTATTGGAATTTGAACTAGCATGAAGGGAATCTTTACCTTGTACTCCAACCGTTGTGTCTTTCCTTTATCTCTTGAATCAGAACCAAGATCGTGTTGCATTGTCGCAATGGTTTTTGTCTTCCCCTTTCCACTGAACTGTTTTGGTCTCTTATCTGGATGTAGTTTCCAACAGTGTTCATCATCGTGACCACTTTTCTTGCAATGGGTGCAAGATGGATTTCCTGCTTCTCTCTTCACTGTGGCGGTCCTCTTGTCCTTCCTTTTAAACTTCTTAAATGGGTTATGTGGGATATTGGAAGGTTTCTTTGTGGGATTTTCTTGAACATGCTTTCCCCTGTTCTCAAGGTGAGTGGCTTGCACACAAACTTCATCAAGACTAGTGGGGTTAAACAATAGCAAAGTATGACAAATACACTGTGAAGTGTGCCAATATACTTCATTAAAGTTTCATAAAAATCCAAAGGAATGTTTAATGCAAGAGCTTTCTTCCTAAATTCTTCTGTGAAACTTTGTACAGTTTAACCTTTACTTTGTCTTAAAGTTTTCCATTCCATCATTGCTTTATGTAAATAACCCAATGGATAAAATTGATTCCTTATCGTTGATTTAAATTCTGACCATGAGGAAAGAATATTACCACACTTACTTCTGTCATGAAGTTTTCTCTCCCACCATACGAGAGCGGTGCCTTCCAACCGAAGAGAAGCCAGTTGCACTTTAAATTACTCTTCATCAATATGTTAAACATGGCAATATACTTCAACTTGTCGGATCCAATTATCTAGCTTTTCAGGATTAACATCTCCATTAAAAACAGTTAAAACAAATTTTAAATCAAGCTTTAATAATGGTTTCTTAAAAGAGGTTTTATGGCTAGAATGATGAGAATGATGAGAATGCTCAGAGTAAGAAGAACTAGAACTTGATGGTTAAGATGGAGGCTCAGGAGGGTCTCCTCCAGCCCCTTGATTTACCGAAGCATCATCATCAGCATGTGCTTCCTTTTTCTTCCCTTTCTTCTTCATCCTCTTCTCGTAATCTCCATACATTCATTAAACCATTTCTAACATGCGATAAAAGATCATATGGAAGTTTTTGTCTTGTTCACCGCGCTTGTCCTCTTCTTCCATTTTCTTCCTTCGGGATGCACAGCCAACTTCGGTATTGAAAGTCTTAAGAGTTTTTTCACCCTGCTTATTCTTGGCCCTAGTAAGCATTCACACTCAACAATTCAAGTTAAAGATGATTGCTCTAATACCAACATGATCCGGGATCTTTTCATCGAAGTGACTTATAAAGAATTGCATTAAATGAGCATAAATTAAAGTACACCATTAAAGAAGGAAAATCTCAATAATGAAGAGACATAAGAATCAAATCTGAACACAAAAAACTTGATAACGGAGTTCGTCCCTGGTGGACTACGTCTCCAGGTCCTTCTCTCAAATGGGTAGGCCTTTTTATTAACTTAGCTAAAGAATTTGGCAAAATACATAAGTATACCTCATTCTGAAATTAAGCTACAGAAGTTTTGTGCATATCACAAAACAAACAGCACCACTGAATTTGTGGCATCGAATTACCCAAAAATTATTGTCTCCACGCTTCGATCCGACTCTAGCACTCTCATGCCCAAGAGAAACTCTATCTCGATTTTTGTTCCCTGCAACCTGCAATAAATGCTGAGACTGTCTCAAAATTCGTGTCGTTTCGTACCCTCGCACGCCTCCTCCAACACTGGGCGGATTCACTTTTTAAATAAAAAAATTCAACGATGTAAACAATGTAAGGTCGTTGGCCTAGTGGTTGCAGAGCATATGTTAAGGCATGTATAGAGGGGGAGGTCCCGAGGTCGAGCCCGTGGGACTCCCCTTTTGGCTTGTCGGTTGTAACACAGACACACACACACACACACACACACACACACACACACACACACACACACACACACACATATATATATATATATATATAAACTGATTCATTCCACCAAACTTAGCGATGGTTCTAGATAGTCCACTAGTGCGAGATTTGGTGGGGTGCGAGATTTGGTGGGGTCCTGCCGGATTTGGTGGACTCACCAAATATTTTACATATATTTTTTTTTAAATTCATTCTCGGGTTTTCATTAGATATTTTCCCACTACCACATGGCAACCCATGACTGGGCCACCTGGCATCCAACCATTGGGCCACGTCAATCGTTCTACATCAACCTGCCATGTCAGTTTATGGTCTACTAACTCATCTTCCACGTCATCGTATGGTCTGCCACGTGTTTGTACGGACTTCCACGTGGTGCAATTTTACTGGTCCACTAAATGACCCAGAAATTCCAAATATGAGTGACATGTGGCAGCCTCTGGTGTTGCCACTTCACCATGCTGACATTATCATAACACGTGTCGCCTCCTACGCATGCCATGTATGTTGTATGGATGTTGACGTCATACATACTGATGTTGACATCAGCAGTGCAGATGTTGACTCATCCCCCTGCTGACTGAGCTAGGTCGACCAAAATTTGACTGTGAATATCTTTCGATCCGTAACTCTGTTTGATGAGTTGTTTACATTGTTGGAAATCTTGTAACGCACTCTTTGTGATGATGTCATTTTCACTTAGTTTTGAGAACTTTGAATTGTTTCCTTTCTTTGTCTACTGAGGCCATTCTGAGCTTCATGAGTTGCTTCTACGAGTTCTGAGGTATCCTTAGTCTTCTCTGGATCCTTTTTGGATCATTTGTGCACTTGAATGATTTTACGTTCTGAATTATGTTGTATGCAAATACCTTGAAAATACTTTCTTTATGTATCTGTGCAAGCTTAAGTAGGTTTATATGTTCTTGAATCTGTGTTGAAAGTATATATCTGAGCTTATATGCTAAGAGTAGCACAATGTAAATTTTATTG
The DNA here is from genome assembly GCA_032191745.1 of Picea mariana. Classification (NCBI taxonomy): domain Eukaryota; kingdom Viridiplantae; phylum Streptophyta; class Pinopsida; order Pinales; family Pinaceae; genus Picea; species Picea mariana. The sequence continues at coordinate 44,825 of JASDQU010710606.1, forward strand.
CAAGAAATTGCTTTATTAGAGTTATCATTACAGCGAGTAGTCTTGGAATTGTGCAGTAAGTTCTGAGAGCTCAACGACGAAGCATTGAATTGCATATTATTTGCAACTGTGCCACGATGAGTGGGTATGTGCACTCTAGATCCGAGGTCTAAGATATGTTATATTGGATTGTTTTTCACTATAGAAAAAATCAGTACGGAATCTCATTAGAATTGAATTTAACAATATATCCTTCCATATATCTTTGAATAATAGGTAAGAGACACATGTAGAAGCAAAAAAAGCAATGTTTATTCTCTTAAAATCATTTCCTGGTCTCTTACGCCATTTTCTTTCATCGAGTAATAATCCTTCCTCTTAATGCACTCTAATGAAATCCATATCATAAGCATGAAGCGTGAGAGGACAACCATCATGGATGATGTAATCAAATTTGTGAGGGGGATGCAGAACACTCTAAAGAGACTCGAGAAGAAAATCCAAGTACGAGACTGCACTTCAGCACCCGTGGATCTTATTACAGTCGACCACAATTATGTTAAATCGTCCCTCAAATTATTTCTGTGTATGAATATTTTTGTCACCTGAGGATTGTTCAAGGTACCCATCAACGACATTGCATGTGCCCATTCATTCAAAATTTGTTCTAAGTGCCTCTTTTGGACATCTATCATTTTCACCCTGGCATTAAATTTGCATATTATTCTTTGCAAGCTGTTAGAAATTAAGAGAGATTGGAGAAAGCTTATGAACTTGCAGTTGAGAGAATGATGGAATCTACAGCTCTAAACCTATAGTTGAGAGAATGATGGTGTCTGTAGCTCTCTATGGGACCACTACTGGGAATATCTTGGTCACAAACAGTACAAATTGTCACAATTTAGAGGTATGTGTATGATCTAGGGGATCAAATTTTGCTCAAAAATTCAAAGTTCTTGGAATCACTTCAAATTGAACAAGGGCGTAGGCCTTGTCGTTACGAACCCAATGCAACTCATTTGGGTTCAAACGGACGCCGGGAGCGAGAGATATCGCGTTCTGTTCCAAATGACAAACAGGCAAAAAAAAGGGGGATGCTGACTGTACAGTCCGTACAATCCATACGGACGCTGATGTGGCAGGCCGTACGACACATGGTAGATAGCTATTTGGACAGTTGGCAGGTGACATGGCTTGTTTGCAGTGAACGGGATGGTGACACGTGGCTCAATCAATGGCCGCCACGTGTCACATGTATATTGGTTTAAAATCTTTGCATTTGGCAGGAGTCGACCCCGTGACCTCCGGGCAGGGTAAATCCTTGGGAAGGGTCGCCCAACCGGTGTGCCCGCATGTGTTACTTAACATATGTATGTGTTTTAATATATTTGAGTTTGCAAATATGTGAATTGGGGTGCGAACCGGGCCGGGGCTAAGCCCCGGCCCACGGTTATACATATGTATTGCATACGACCAATGTTATGGGCGGTTAACCCCATCGTAATATATATATATATATATATATATATGTTGTAACCGTTTGGGTATGTGCGCAGTTTGACATATAACATGTGACCATTGTGTATGCGCGCAGTTTAATCCTACAGTTTTGTATTTGGTTTGAACCTTAGCCTTGTTTTGCATTGCACACGGTCATGTGGTGGCCATGTGCCCACGAGCCTTGGTAGTTAAAGGCCGGCGCATAATCGTTCAACAGTTTGTACCGGTTGTGCGGTTGCGCCCGGTGCTAAGTTTTACCGCTTAAATATGCGTGTGGGCTAGGTTGAGCCAAGGGGGGTGTGATTTGTAGATGCAGAGACAGCAAGTTTGAAGGGGGACTTCCAGGAAGCCTATCTTCTTCAATTTTTGGCCAAACGAGGTGCCGAAAAATCCCAGCTAGGGGTTTTTGGACATTCTGAAGCCATTGGAGTAGTCTATTTGGCATTTTGAGCATTGTAAAGCACATTTTTTTATAACTTTGAGAAAATAATACAAATGATCCATTGGAAGCTGGACCAGGAGATGTAGCCCAAGAGAGGGGTGAACTCCTTTATCATTTGTTGTGTTATGTGTTTTATGTTCA